>JAMXDD010000001.1:11619056-11731307 GCA_024733475.1 Syzygium grande | reverse complement strand
GAGGTGTTATGTCAGAGATAAAAGATGAGATTTGTATAAGTTTTTTTACAATTTTGTGAAAATATATTATATTTTATGAAGCTCTAAGATTAATGTTGTATAACTAAACGTTATAATGTTGAGTTTCCTGAGAACATAAAATATAAACAAAAAGATGATCTTTCATGTATAATAATGAAATCTATATTTGACATTAGTCTATTCAAAAAGTAAAAAAATAAAAATAAGACAAATATAAAATGATCCTTTTTTCTAGCTGAATTGCAATGTTAACTTTTTTTTTTCTTTAAACTTTTATTGCATGTTTGAGACAAATATCTATTTTTGTAATATCAAAGTAACGGGTATAATTTATTCCGTTTGACATCCTCATAGTTAAAAGAAAAAAAAATTAATGGATCGTATTACATATGTACAAAAGTTATTTCATTTCTCGAAGAGAATTTATTTATTTAGTATAATTTCTCTCTTGGACTAAATTAAATTAAAATCATTTAAAGCTTTAATTAGCAAGAATGCCTAGCCCATATCTAGAATGGGATTTGAATGTTTTATTTTTGTCCATTTTAACTTTTTATAACCAATTTGTTTCTGAGATATTAAAATTAAATGAAAGTCATTTATGTCATAAAATAATCTATTCTAAAAGTCATAAAATAGTAGTATTTTAATTTTTCATTTAAGTGATAGATGTAAGGAAATAGACAATATATTGAAATCCTAAATGCAATATTCTTAAATGATTGATATTCTCTAACAAATGACATGAATTATAGTATAAAATTATAGACAATGTGTTGAAATAAGGAAACTTGTCTCAAAAGTCTTAATTGTATGGTGGCCAATTCAATTTTAAATCTCTCAATTGTGCAAATTTACTCCTAAACATTTGGAATGTAGTTCTTCTGGTCAGTTTTGGCCAGAAATTGCTTACGTGAACATCGGCCATCCTAAGTCGCAACGCTAGCAATCGATGAGAACAATTTGATCAATTTTTAGATAATTTTTGAATTTTTATAAATATTTTTATTTTCGCCTTCTTTTCTTTCTTCTTTTTTTTTTTAACTGTTCATAACTCCCAAAAGTGCGAAGTGGTCGGTGGCTAGCAAGGGCTTTTATGCCCTCGTCAACACTAGGCATGGGCCGCCAAGCCCTCGTTGGCCATGGGCAACTTGCAACCCTCGCCAGCCTCGTGTAAAAAAGGCTGTGGGTGAGGTCTATAACCCTCAACGATGTGCGTAGGGTCGCGGGTGAGGGCTACAAACCTCGCCCATGGCCATTCTCGCTTCAATCGAGGCGAGGGTCGCAATCCTCGCCTCTCACCGGCAATGGGCAAGGGTCGTGGGTCGTTGCGTAGCATCGTGGATAAGGGCTTGCGACCCTCGCTAATCATACCCGGGGCCATGGTGAAGGTGTGACCCTTGGCTTGAGCACCGGTGACCCAAATGCCGGGGACTTGCGCAATGGCCTTTATGGACTTGAGCCCGGTGCTAAGGATCCCAGCACGGGTAATGGATCCTGCGCTTGGCCTTTGTAGACTTGAGCTTGAGTGTCGGGGCATTGGCTACAAGCACTAGGGTGCTAGGCCTAGCCTCCGATGGATCCAAGCACCGAAAGCACGGGCCTTTGGGGTCGAGGGCTCGACCTTAATAGACTCGGGTCCTAAATACCAAAGACTTGAGAACCAACGTTGGGGTTTTCATGCCAAAACTTAAAATTTCTAGTTCAACCGTCGGTTTCTAGTCATATTTAGAAAAATGATTTTTGGTTTGTTAAAGAGGAAATCATTTTCCTGAATTTAGGCACAGATTTTCCGTTAACTAGAAAGACATTTTCCGTTAACTAATTTTTCTAAGTGATTTAAACGCGGAAAATATTAACAAACGGAGCCTTAGTGTCACATAGGTAGCTCAATTGTGCGGGGGTATCGGGCTGCTTATCGTCTCGACTTATTATTATTATGTAATAAATCTACTATTCCTATATCAAATTGAATTTTGACTGTTTTGTAAACTCATGTTGAAACCATCATTCAAATTCGACCTCACATGTATACTAAAATTGTCACGCCTCGAACCCCAACGGCGCGACATTCCGCCTTGGTCGATTTTGATGCAACATTCCCAGGAAACGTCACCAACCCAATGCCCAATCAGAGATCAATCGTATACAGAAGCATGTATATAAATATATATACATCCGTACAAAGAAACACATGAGACCAAGGTAGAACAACCAGCAATCAAACAACTCTGAAAATATATATACACTGGCATTGCCATAGAAAACTTTTTACAACCTTCAACTATACAACGATGGTGAAAAGCACACACCAGCAGCTACTCAATCAAAAGTGGGGGTCAGAGGTTAGGGTACGAAACATGGCTAAGGCGGGCTTCAGTCAAAAAGGTGCAACCCGCTCTATCTAAGACTAGGGTCAACCTAGGGAGCCCAGTCTGGATCGGACTCTGATGATCCCTCAGAAGAGCTCTCTTGGGGCTCCGACTCCTCGGATTCCATGCCCCCTCATGCCGCCCTTTCGTCTTCCTCGAATTTAGCTCTAACTCCGGGTCAAGATACCAGCCTAACTCATCATCTGGACCTATCTCAACATCCGATCCTACCTCCGCAACTTCTCTGATTGCCTCATCATCCAAATCCATTGCCTCCGGGTCAATCTCTTCGTCGTCCACCTGACCTAGGTCTTCAGCTATCACTTGCTGCTCTTCGTCTTCCTCATCCATAGCTGACGGTCCATCTACGGTCTCGCCCTGAGTGCTCCAATCAGGCGGAGTTGGAGGATCAGAAATCTCTCCGCTTGCCATTTGCGGGATCATAACACCATTTACATCTACCGGGACGTCAAAAGTTCTGAGCGGGGGTCCGGTCACGCCATCAGCTCCCCTATAACACCAAGCCACGTACTCCTGGGTGTGGTAGTAATCCTCCCCCACGTTCACAAACAAAACCGAGTAATATCTACACACTTCGCTCCATCCCCCAGGGTGTACGCTAAACGACCGCTGAATATGATGTGGTATCCCAAAAAGAGGTGCTGTCCTCGGCATTCTATGGTTGGGGTGCGAAAATGTGGGTTAATACAACCGTGAGACAATCTCAGCAAGTATAACCCCCAAACCTAGGCTAGGCTAACGTGCAATCTCCGACAGCACAAAAATAACACGGCAATCCAACTCATAAATAAACTCCGATCTAGGCCCTCCGCCTAGATCACTTACTCCGGCCGACCCTCGCGGGTTATTCACAATAATCATATAATCAAATCACATACCCAAGCACTCGGTTCACGCAGACATCAAACGCATGCTCATACTCAATAATGATAATATCGGGTGCCATTCACGAGTCCTACACACTCAAGACACTAACTCATGCATCCCAATGCATGCAAATGTCCACATTGTGTCTCATGTCACACTTTGGCTCAATTATATATATTCGTTACCTTGACCTATTGCATGAGGTCTCCTTTTTAAATCACAACACTTTGTGGCCAAGCGTAGAAATACACCCCGCCCTAGTGTCTCTAGCCCGGCGATCAAACGCATTAGGCGCAATACCGATCTCCTTACTTAACCAGAACCACAGAAAACGATCAGGTTGGTCGCCTTCCAGACGTCTGCAAGGGCATCGCCCGCTGTAACACGATCGAGAGGGACACCCCCGTAACACGCGTATGTAAAATGTGATCACGCAAACATACACCAATTATTATTCAACCCGTAACACGTGAGACATTTAGTGATCACATGCACATGGCAGTAGGCCGATTCTTGCACAATTTATCACACGCCTCATTTCGCATTCACAATACGTGACCATGCAATGCAAATATAATGCACCATGAGCAACAACCAATCTAGGCACAGTCAAACTCATGCCATCAATTGGCCAATCACACTCCGCATTTGTCGGCCACTCGGTCACACGACATGGCATTATTTAACTTCCCAACAATTGGGCACAACAATCAACCGGTCATTTAGTCTAGGCACACCGGTAGTCCAATCACATAATCACCAACTAATCCGAATTAGCCTAACAATTATCTCTAATAATCCCACTAATTTTCTTGGATTTATTCCACCAATTGATCCTCAATCCGATTCGGATTATACAAATACTATCTAAGCCGATCGAAAAACGCACCATCACCCTAATCCGGGTTTAGGAAATATACTCACTTAATTTACGGACCACGGCGGCGAGGAATGGCAGCCGATCAGCGATGAGCGGTGAAACCGGCGGCAAAGTTCACGGCGGCGATATCTTTCATGGCTGCATTGTTCAGTATGGTCTCGTTCACTTGGCAAGACTGGACTGTATAGAGCGGCGGCCGGAGAAGTGGCGGTGGCGGCGGAGCATTTACGTGACGGTATGAATAGCGGGGACCGACGGACGTATGTGAATAAAGAATTCACGAACACTGCATTTAATAGCATGAGCGGGCGACGATGAGCGAAATGGATGACTGGTGGGCACGGAACGGGCGATCGGAGGCTCCCAAACTCCGCCGAGGCTCCGACGTGGCGGTAAGTGCTAACCCGTGAGAGAAAAAGAGAGAAAGAGAGGGAAAGGAGAGAAAAAAGGGGCTAGACAGAGGCAAGGCTAAGGCTGGGGGGGTCATGGTGGCTCTACTGCTGGGCATGAGTCAAGCAAGGCCTCCAAATTTGCCGGTAGAAGGGTAAGCTTCATGAAAATCATGAAGAGAAAGAGAGAAAAATTGGGAGAGAAGGCTGTTCGGGGCTGTTGGCCAAATGGGGGCTGGGAGGAGAGAGAGAGATCAAATTTGGGTCAAATAAGTCAGCCCATAAATGCCATGCTCGATCGATAAAAAAATGACCAAACGCCCTAATCTAACGATTCTAAATAGATAGGCTTAAATAATTGAGGGCAAATGGGTCTTTTGGTCCAATAATGCAATTGATAACCACGATTATTTATCCCAAATGATTTCCCAAAAATTGAATTAATCTAGGCCAGGGCAAAATGGTCATTTTTAGGTCCCGGGCGAAATTCTAATTTTCGCGACATACGCGTTTCATATGTGTGCGGCCAACATAATATGGCATCGGATTCACGAAATTCACTTTTTAAGCTCTCGTAAATCGATCGCAAAGTTTCGGAAATAAAATAATATTATTTTTCGCTTCCGAGCCAAATTTTCAATTTTTAGTCGAAACCACTCTAAATGTGCATGGCCACCCCAAAATGACATCGTGTTTGAAAAATAACCTCAAACAGGCTCAAAATCCAATCTCGGAGCCCACAGGGGCAAAACCGTAATTTTTCCCAATTTTAGGTTGAAATTCCAATTTCTTGCTAGATTAGCCCCAAATGCGTGGGGCCACACCAAAACGATATTGGTCTTGCAAAATAATCGTGAACGTCCACAAAATTTCGACGTCAAGTTCGTGTCCAATCTAAGTGATCAAATTTGCTCATTTTAAAATTCTAGAGCCTCTTACTAACGGGCGGCTATTTAGGTGACCTAGGGTTGTTCGAATCAGAATGACCCGATTTTTGAGAGAGCGTGAGGAATTATCACTAGTACGAAGGTCTCGGTCATTTAGGTTAGTTTGGGAATCGTCACATGTGTGTAGTCTTGGCCATGCGGAATCACCCGTGATTCAAATCGCATCATTGACCGAATCGAATCCGCCACCTTCCCAAGATCGCCCACATTGGTCCAAAATATTCCCTCGGCATTCTTCAAGTCCGTGCTCAACTCATGATCGGGTCTCCGATCCATGTATCTATTCCTATTTAATCTTTCCCATAAGGTTAGTATCCCGTGATTGATCGCGTTCAAGTAGACTTTCTAAAATTAAATGAGAAATAATTTACACTTTATTGATTCCGAAAATAGATTGAAATTCAGGATGTTACAAAAATGATATAATAATTTTCCTAAATGCTGTACCCTATGTAATAATTTCCCTTGGGGAAGTTCTTAACCCGGTCATTAGAAGGATAGAATTGCCAAAACATCGTGACGAATAAAACAAAAAGAACAGAAAGAGAGGTAGACAAGTCTTCGCTCGGGGCAAGACTAAGACTAAGACCAAGAGGGGTAATGAGGTCAACGCTCCAGATTCAGATTTGTGGACACGAGCAACTCCACTCAAGCTTGATCATCTTCATCTTCATCTCCATTCGAGCCAGAGTCTGTGTACGCATATGGGTGTTCCAATAGCCATTTGTAACTACCATGTGTTCCTTAGCTTCAGAGGGCCAGATGTACGCGATAACTTCCTTGACTGCTTCTACCACCAGCTTAAAGGTGCGGGTATTGTGGTATTCCAAGACCGCAAAGAGATCGAGTACGGTGAAAGGATAGATGACAAGATTGTGGAAGCCATCAAGCGTTCCTACATCTGCGTCCCTGTCTTCTCCGAGGAATTCGCTTCCAGCCCAGCTTGCCTGATGGAAGTGGCCCAAATGGTGGAGTCGGATAAAACCATTCTTCCCATTTTCTATGGCGTCGAACCCTCCGTTGTTCGCTACCAGCGGGGAACATATGAAAAATCCTTCACCAAGCACAAGCGCAAAAATAGATATCCCGACAAAATCGAAAAGTGGAAGGCTGCTCTGTGAAAGATTGCTGGGGAAATGGGTCCGATATTCAAGAATGTCAGCGGCGGGTAAATCTGACTGCTCGAATGAACTTGCATTATTTGTTTAGCTTAATGATTAGATAGGATTGTTGGCTTGTATATTAAGATGATCACGATTCCCTTTCTTCTTGCCTTTTTAATAGCAATGCCTGGGTGTCTCTTGTCTTGTCTTCCCACCGCAATCTTCCTCACGTTTTTTTTTTCACTGGCCTCTGCACCTTCCCTGAACTCAAACCGGTCTGGGAGCTTATTGTAAGGTGGAGAGGGAGTGTTAGTGCCGGTCGCCTCCCTGGCCTTTATATGTAAAAAAAGAAAAAAAGAAAAGTAAACTCCCGTTTCTCATTTTGTAGGTATCACGAACTTCTAAAGGATTTTGTTTTCAAACTTCGGAAACTCTTGAGGATGGATGAGCAAGACGTGACTGAAAATTTAGTTGGAATAGACAGAGACTTGCCAGAGATGATGCGAAAGCTTGGATTTTATGAGGATGGACAAGTTGTCAAAGAACGGGAGATGACAGGGAGATGGGTATTTGCAGTGTGGGGTCTGCCGGGGTTGGCAAAACCACCCTCACAAAGGTGGTATTCAACAAAATCAGTCACCTCTTTGAAGGTTGTAGTTTTCTTGAAAATGTTCGGGACGAGATTGAACAGAAAGGAGTGGTATATCTGCAGAATAGGTTAATTTGTGACCTGAAGAGAGGAGGAGATTCTTCAATAGTGGAATCCCCAATCAAGGTACCAAAATGATACGATGTCTATTCGAAACCAGCAGAGTTCTCATTGTTCTGGATGATGTGGACGACTTTGAACAAATCAAATCATTGGCTGAGTTAACTTGGTTTGGTCCGAGAAGCAGGATCATCCTTACAACCAGAAGAAAAGATGTTTATCATGTTCAAACAAGCAAGGACCAAGTCATTTCGTATGAGCATGACCATGAGATTTTACCTATGAATGAAAATCATGCTCTCGAACTTTTCCGTAAGTGTGCTTTTGAACTGGATCATCCCCAAAGAACCTTGATAAAATGTCAAGGGATATCATTTCTGCTGTCGAAAATCTTCCTTTTGCTATTGATATTGTGGGAAAATTTTTGTATCGGAAGAGCGAAAATATATGGAGACAGACTTTGGATGACTTAAAAGGAGAGCTGCAAGAAAAAGTGAAACGAATGTTGAGGCAAACTATGAACTTTTTGGGCGAAAAGACGAGAAATATTCCTTGATATAGCATGTTTCTTTACAGGGGTTGAAAAGACAATCCCCTGTTACATGTGGGATGCTCGTAAACGTGGCCCTGATATAAGTGTTGATGAGCTTCAAAAACGTCTTTTCTAAAAATTGAAAAAAAAAATGAGTTTTGGATGCACGGGCAACTAAAATTCCTGGGAAGAGAAATTGTCAAGAAGGAAAATCTTAATAATCCTGGGGAGCGCAGCAGGCTGTGGGATTACGAAGATGTCCAAACAACATTGCAGGAAAAGAAGGTAAAATCACACTGAGGTTTCTCCAGTATTCTTGTCAAGTTTTTCTCTGATTATTTTACTGTTTCACTGCATAATTCTTTGTCCGAATTTGACACTTACATTTTTTCAATGAATTGGCAGGGTACCAACAAGGTTGAAGCTCTTCGTGTAACCCGTGATTTTAATCAAGTTGATGGTGAAGTATTTCATCATCTCTCGAATCTGAGGTTTCTTGAGTTGGATTATGTTGATATTAAAGGAAATCTTGAGAATCTTCTTCCAAAGTTAGTATGGCTTGATTGGCGTGGATGCCATGAGAAATCTAAGTTGTTTGCATTCAAAATGGAAAACCTGGTAATTCTCAACTTGTGTACAAGCTCAGTCAAATTGAATTCGGAAGACTGGAAACATTTGATGGAGGTAAAGCCTATATGTGCTTGAGCTCTTTTTTATGTACAAATGCACCCTGCACTTTATCTTTAGAGTTATAGTTGAAGTAGTAAATAAACGTATTGTTTTTGCAGAAGGCTGGGAGTTTGAAAGTCTTGAACCTCAAAGATTGTACTTGGATCAATGGATCTATGCAATTCCCTACCTCAAGGCATTTAGAATGCTTGATCCTGGAAGGTTGTTTATTATTCAGCCCAACAATTCAGAAATCCATTTCTAACTTTGAGAATTTAGTTTCTTTAAACATGAAGCGCTGCAAATTGTTTAAACATTTGCCATAAAGCACTGTGTTCCATGAAAGCATTGAAAGAGCTTCTCATTGATGGAACTAAAATTCAAAGACTTCATTTCGAGGAAGGATTTCTGCCGGCACTTGAAATTCTCAGTGCTTGTGAATGTGAAGCATTGTGTGAAGTCACTGATTCCATTAAATTGTTAAAGAATCTTCAAAAGCTTACTTTAAGAAGTTGCAAAACCTAGAAGAACTTCCAGCTGTCATTGGAGAGCTTGTTCTGCTACAGGAAATGGACCTATCGTACACCTTAATTAAGGAATTACCTCCTTCTGTCAAGGATTTGGAAAATCTTGAAGTGCTAAAGATGGTTGGTACTTACCTAAAAGGATTTCCTGAAGCCATAAAAGATCTTAAGACAGTTAAAGAGTTGGATTTCACCCACTGCGGAAATTTGAGGGGACATTGCAACATTAGGGGATTGTTTTCTTTGAGAATCTTGAGATTAAAATGCACAAGAATTTCTCACGTGATCGCCAGAGATAATGGGCATGTATGTCTCCACATCCTTGAGTTAGATGATAACATCATGTGGCAGACGGTTCCATAATTTTGCTCTAGCTCAGACCTTGTTATGGACAAAATGCAGATGACCCTGTGTATGTCATGCTTTAGTCTTGAAGGTGGAAAACTAAGGCATGTCTTGGAAATTTCTTATCCGTGCAGGCTTAAAGGTGTAAGTGGATAACTGAGAAAGTTGACTTTGTCAAACTGCTCTTCTTGACAGACTACATAACTATTGATGTCAGAGCCTCTGAATTTTGCATGTTATTATGAGTGATCTCAAGCTATGTATATGAAGAGGTTGAACTTGAAGCATCTTTGGAACGATTAGAAGTACGAGTAATCAACAAAGAAAGAGAGATCTTCTAATTGGAAGGCACTACTCTTCGTTCCTTCTTTTTTCTTTTTTTGTGCGCGCGCTTGGAGACACTATTCTTTTGACAGCATGTATCTGGACCTTCTTATTGTAGTTTACTCCTTGATCTGTGGTCTCTATATTGAATTTATCTCAAACTACGGGAGCATTTTTGAATTTGCTTGTTCCATCATCTATGCAACTGGTTCTTTTTTTGTCTTCCTCCCTTTCACATGATCGGCAGGGGTCACTTAGTTGTTTTTTTTTTTTTTTTGTCTCAATTTGTTGACTTTTTTTTTTTTTGGTAAAGTAGTGCCAATTTGTTGACTTTTTCATATGCAATTTTGTTAATTTTTTTCTCTTTCCTTTCTCCATTTTTTTTTTTTCTGTATAGGGCTATTATCAGCAGCAAGAAAAAGTATCGTTATCACATTAGTTCAGTAGTACTTACCAATCCAATGATCCCCATCTTATGACTACAAGCATATACTGCCAAATTCAATTTGAATTGATAGAGGATAAAGCAGGGGGAATTTCTTTGGAATTGCAAGGGGTTGAGTTTGTATGACCTGGTGCTATAGCTTTGGTTTGCTTCTTGCAGTATCCTATGATTTAAATCGCGTCATGCATAGGTGGCAGATACAAAACAAGTCTCAAGGAAACTTGAGCAAGCTGTTGCTAAACCCCACTGAACTTCCTAGTTCTAGATATAATTGCTTGATATTATGTTATTTGATCATTGCTATAGTGGTCCTCTCTCTAGTTCCGTCGTGTTTTAAATTTTCCAATACTCAGCAAGTATTCACTGTTGTTGGTGTATCATATTCTAGGATTGAGTAATCTTTCCGTTGAAGCTTGTATTGCCCTGTCATTCACTTTCGTTTGCCTATAAATGGTTTTTGCGAGTTCATGAATTCACTCATGGCCCTATATTAAAGGAAAGTTGTCCCTCATGTACTTAGTGGATTGAACATTCAACGAGGTCCTGACCTTCAGAGATGAACGGTCCAGGTCCACTTTTAGGTTTAGCAATGGAGCTTCTTGTTCTGGTTGGAAAATAAAAACACGCCTAGCGGCCAACAGAAATCTTTTTGAAGCCATCGGTCTTCCGTAGGATTTATAGTTAATATGTACGTTGCTGGATGAAGAATACGAAGTGACAGCAGGATCTTATCACAATGCTGAAAATGTGGCAGTATGTGAAGTCATGGCTTTAAGTGGCTAAAATTTTTTCTCTCTGATCCTTCTGGAGTCTCAAATTCACAAGCTAGCTGGTTAAGTTCCGGGGATTGTTGATTGTCCATCAGAATTCAAAATATTTTGTTCCAATTACTTAAAAGAATGGAGTGGTTGTAGGCTTACTCAGTAGTCATTTTCAAGTCCATTTCGAAGGGGAACATTTATCAAATCGAGAGGGAAAGAGACGGTTGCTCGAAACTGGGCGATGGCAATCAAAAGTTCCTCATAAAAGAAAAAGTATCATTTGAAAAGTGAAATGTCAAGATAAGAAAGGTCAGCTCTTTCATAGCAGACAAGCATGGATTTGATCCATTAGGTTCTTGATTTTGTTCTTGAGTCCAAGGCTAGCCTTCGCCCCTAGAGCAAGTAATACTCACCACTCAGAAACCTATTGAGAAGTACCGATGAAAATGTACAAATAACTTGTGCATGACGGGTAACGATTTACTTGGGCACACTCTTCCAGGGCCTCTATTTCTACGCTTCTTCACATCATCTAATCGGTTCATGCTCCATCCTCTTTCTCTTTCGGTTTGCTGCTTCTTGGTAGTGTAATCTAGATCGACCATCAACAAGAAATTCATTGGATGAACTGGAACAAGCAAAAGCGCATTGGTTTTGGACTGTCATCTCGCCTATGTCCGTTTAATTTATCGAGCTTAGCTCCTTCCTTAATCTGAATCAGAAAATTTAGGGCAACAGTGGTAGTCTCAATCTTCAGAGTACATATTAAAATCACAGTGTCATCCTAGACCAAACCATGAACATATGGTGGTGAGAACCTAGTGAAAAGCAGCAAATCGATACTTAAGTAGACACAGAAATAACCCATTTCGTTAACATGAGCAGTGAAGCATTTGGTTAATCCATATGCTTCAAGGTGGCTTTTAGTTCCGGGACGCAACCCACGAATAGTGTCATCCAGAGCCAATTTCAGGGTAGAGTCGGCTTTGAGAAGAAAATTTGTTTACTTAAAGTAGATGCGTGTCTCAAAGAGGGTATGAACCCAATTTCTCTTAACACTTGGGCCAACGGAAGATTTTCCAGTTATGGTTGCAGAATTATAGATAAAAACTTTAGCAATTCATGTCTTAAATGTTTTTTCCTCATAAAGAAAGACCAGTTTTCCCGGACGAACTGAAAGAACTGAAAGTTCTTATCAGGTAGCATAATTTTACCAATTATATTTCCTTCTGCAATAGTTTATCATGCCATTTACTCATCTTTCAGTTCCATTCTACTCAGACTTTGGTTATTTTGGCGTCATCGAACTCTAAATTCTCTTTATGAGAATGAGACCTGAGACACGAAGCATCTCATGGACTTCACCGAAACCGAAACTCCATCTGATCTCGCTTTGTTCGCTGTCTCGTACTATCTTTCGACATAATAGAGATTGTGCGATTATGGTGCATATTATCAAGGCATTGTCGGCGCTTAACTAGCCTATGATATCACTCGGCTATGTCATTTTTTTTTTGGTCGAAGGCTATGTCATGTTTGAAAATGTGGAAAGATGGATAAAAGGAACTTCCAAGACACAAGGAGGCCAACTTCGTGACCATGCTCGTCGGAAACAAGGCGGACCCGCATCGTTTCCAAGTGGTTTCAACTAGAGATGAGCTATACTCACGGGGAAAATGTCTTAAATATATTATACTTTTGCTAATTTAGTCTTACACTTTTCAATTTTGCCAATTCGAGTCCATCCGACCAAGTTTGACCAGTAATTACCAACCTCAACACTAGACGTTTCTACGTGGCAAGGATGGCACTTATGTGAACATTTTCTAATAAATTTTGAATATTTTATAATTTTTTTAGCTTTTTTTTTTTTTTTATTTCCTTTTCTTTACTTTTTTTTTTTGTTTTTGGATTGAGGGTTTCATGACAAGGGCTCGTGGGCCCTTGTTGTTAGGGGTGTCAATGGTTCAATTCGATTCGGTTTTCTTGAAAAATTGAAAACCGAACCGAACCAAATTTTTGAGTGCACGCTTATACCAAACCGAATGTCAACCCAAATCGAATATAAACCAAACCGAAAAAACCAGTTCGGATCGGTTTGATTCAGTTCGGTTTTCGTTTTTTTTCTTCTTCTTTTCTTTTTTTTTTTTGCTTTTATCCTCCACGGCCCATGGAGACATTCAAATCAAACGACTGCAATAATAAGAACAACACCAAAATCACGTACGAAGAAACAGAAAGAGCAAAACAACGCATCTCCAAATCGAGTTGAAGCTGGGCGCCAAAATGCAAATCCGACAGATTGAGCCCTCCCAGATACAAATCGGCAAAAGCCAGAAGGAAACCGAAGCCCAAACACACCCCATTTGGACGAGCACAGACGCCGCCAAGGGGCACGAAGCCTTCATCCCGCTCGCCATCTCTCTCTCTACAAACAGACAGAACCGTATGCTTAAAAGATGGATCGGATCCGACCCGAAGCTTGCCCCTCTCTTCTGTTCCTCCTCTCCATCTTCCGACCAGGAGCTCGTCGGAAGAGGACCATCCATGTGGCACCGCGTATTTGTCTCTCTCGCCCCTCCTTCCTTTCTTCAGTCTTTCACTCGTTCTCGTTGGTCAGCTCTCTCTCTCTTTCTCTCTTCACAAAAACCGTTCTCTTCATTTTTCTGGCGAGCTCTGCACGAGCACGTCTCTCCTCTCTTCAATAGCGGGAATCCGAACAAGCACCAAGGACTGACGATATTTTTGAGAGGGTGGTGAGAAAGAAAGAGATTAGGTAAAAAAAAAGTTATTTTTTTCAGTTCGGATCAAATCGAATTGAATCGAAATAAACCAAACTGATAAAAAATAATGGTAAGTTTTATTATCCGAACTGAAAATCGAACCGAATCGAAATGCGTGAAATTTTCGGTTCGCTTTTTGGTCGGGTTCGGTTTTTCAGTTTTGTTTTGACACCCTTACTTGTTGTTGCCAACGAGGGCTTGGCCCTTGTTTTGGCCATTAAGGGCTTAGGCAAGGGTTGCCGGCCCTCAATTCAAAAATAAAAAAAAAAAAAAAAAAAAACCAAAAGAAATTATAAAAATTTCATATTAAAAATGTTCATGTTAGCGTTAGCGATGTTACGTAGGATAAATTTGGCATCTATGGCAATAATTTCCAATCAAAATTAACTGGATTGACTTTATTGATATAATTGAAAGATTCATGACAAAATTAATAAAAGTATAATAAATTTAAGATTTTCTGGATAATTTTTCATATTTTATGGACTACCATGCTTGAGAGGCACTTAATGTCGAGAGTGCCTTCCCGAAAGTCGTGTGGTCAGCAGGAAGGCTCTCGACATAGGAGTAGGCGATGACCTTGCAGCTTTGCCGGAGAGACAGACGATCAATATTGGGTAGAGGTACGATGTCTCATCTGTTAAGAAAGCCGTTTGGTCTTCATAAGAAATCATGGTTGTGGTGCGAAATACACAAAATTTATTTGCTCTTCATGGCATCATGCTCACTATAGGAACCAAGCTACTAGAGACGGGCCTCAAGACATCATCACGTAATCAGACAAGCTAATAGCATATTCTTACTCGAGCGACAAAAATGACCATTGTCATCTTTTTTCATCCAAACGATCCTATACGACAGCTGAGATGGCTAATACCACTTCTCCTCTTTAGTCTCTCCTTTTCCATGTTCTAAATTTCTTTTTCCTTTTATCTTTAATAATTTTTTTCTCTTTTGAGTTTAGAATCGTTAATTTCAATTACTCGATTTTTTTTTTATAGCAAAAAGTGTCACATTAGCACACCACGAAGGATCATTTGGACGGAAAAGATAATGGCCACCATCGTACATGATCAAAATCTCGAGCCTAAAAAAGACAAGAATAATAAGATCAAATTATATATAATTTCATTAATAAAGCGGGGTACAATTTCTAATATAATCCTTTTTATAAAGAAAAACCATAAATCCCCTAATCTTTCTGTGCAAATGAAATGAAAATTAATCCGAGTTAAAATGTCAGCTTGGAATTTCTCGGGGCTCTGAAGCTTGTCTTGGACTCCAAATAGATTTTGCCATCAATTCGTGATGATGTTTTTCATGTGTTCAAGAACAATATCTTGGACTAGAGAGACATTTTCCCATCAAATCTCATATGAGTTTCTAATGATCATCCAATCTCTTTTGACTTTGAACTTGTGACAAATCATCTAATGTAGTTTGAATTCCAAATGGGTAATTGTTCGTTTACATATAATTCAATTTGATTGACCAATGTTTATTTAATTGGTCAACTTGGTGATTTGTGGGACATGTCCAAAGTTTGACTGGACAAAGACGCCAAGTGTACATGACACGTCACGTTTCAAAATTAGCTCAAACTTTCGCCATCTCCGGCCATTTTCGTCCATCGAGTAAAAGTAAGTGACTTTTTGCAAATATTAGAAGTGGGTCGTTTTTGTCCGCGCAATTTTTCTCGAAGTCGTTTATAGAAAATTGAATTAACCTTGAAACCTCATATTCCAACTTCAAAATCAACCTTGGGTACGTTGGGCAGAGATGCTTGGCAGCGTCAACCAATCATGGCAATGATAATGAAGATTAACACAAATAGGCTTGCTCTTGTAATCACAGTGCCTATTCATCTTGTCATCTTTTCATCAGCATTATCCATATTGCTCTGCAAACAAGCCGCACATCGTAGATTTTCAAGATAGTCACCAGAAACGCCTTCACTCGTAGGAAGGCCAATCGAGAACAGTACCACATACTTCAGTAGTAATACTGGGAAGAAAAAATGAATATGTGGACCCAGTTCACTCCCAATTTGCACTAGAATCAAACGTTATCCGGCTCGTACCAAAATCAGAGCACATTTAGAATATCTGTATGATAAGCAATTCGAGACTGATAACATTTTCTCCAGCTCCAACCAAAATATCTGGTGGTTATGGATTTTTGTGTCAATATTTATTTCTTGAGATTCTTTTTAAGTGTTTATATATATAAGTCATCACCAATTGTAATACACAATTGAGAAATCAAAATAAACAATTCTTGTATCTTCTACATTTTCTGTTTTTCTGCATCTCTATCTTGGTATCAGTGCTGAAAAAGGCTAAGGCCCATCGATGCATATATGAGTGACTCAAATTCCTCCTCTCCCAAATGAACTACCGTTCAACAACACTAGCCTCCCACTACAATTACCACCACACCCACAACTCTTGTGCAGCTATTTCCAGTCTTCTCTCTTCTCCATCATTTGGAGATAACGTTTGATTTCGGTGCGAGCTGGAACAGCTAGCAGTGGACTGGATCAACATTACAGTTTGCACAATTGCTAAAATAGGAAAGTATTGTCTTTAAACTTCACACATTCTTTTTGTTGTTTTGCAAGAGAACACTCCTTTGCGCTCTCTATAAGGATCATTTGCCAGCTTCTGCCTTCTGTTCTTTGGCTGTAGATGAAAGAGAGTTTTTGAATCAGTTTTGGTGATAAGGGTGAAACCAGAACGATATAGCAGCCTGAAAGACTTTACCAGCTTTCTCTTCTTCTCGCTTCTTGTCGGCTTCTGCTCTTTGTTGCCGGATGAGGGCTAAACACTGCGCAGGAAATAAGCTTTGCAATAGTGAGCACCAAAAACCAAGACTAGAAAGGGGAAAGGAATGAATACGACGAATGATCATTCAATAACACCATCGAGAAGAAACTGATGGAGAAGTATTGTCCAGGTCGACTTCCTAGTTTGCATGGTTATAACATATAAGGATATCCTCACTTTTCTAGCATGCATTTTTTAGCCTTCATCTAGTTGTTCAGAGTATATATTTTACTATCAAACTCAAATTAGGTTTCAAGCTGTTAGACCACTGGATTTTAGAGTAATATTAAGTGATGCACTTAATAGACACAGCTACATTGATCAATCGGAGCCAAATCGTAAATGAATCGCGACTGAATTGGACGAATCTTTTTAACTTGGTTCACATGCTCAAAAAGAATCAATTTATATATGAAGTCAATCAAATTGTGGAGTTTAAGTTGTGCAGCATACGTTTTTAACAACAACACCTCCATCAATGATGAGAAAGATGTTACTCTTAAAATCTTATGGAGGCAACTCTACATCCTGCCACAGACAACAATGCAGATTTCTGATCGATATGGGAAGAAAGAAAAGAAACGAAAAGACATTAAGATTTCACATTGTCTAGTCCCATTCTTCCCAATTGGATTTGTCTCAGATGTGATTCATACGAAAGCTCATACGCTCCTAATAGAATATATGCAAGCACTAGTTTAGACCCCAATATTAAACTTGAGACTGGCCAGTGATATGCAATATAATGTAAAATACAAAGTATGGACTAAGCTGTTAAGTGAAATGTTGATACCTAAATTTTAGCGACCCATTTACGTATTTCATTGTATAAGAAAATTAGGGATCGGACTCAACCCCTAAACAAAAATTTCAATAGTGCATGGTCTTGCATTTCTGCATTTAGAAATTAAGAACATTTTTAGAATAGATATACACATAAAGGATCAACTTATGGTGAGTTTCCAAAGCTTAAGCCCTTTCCGCACACAATTGTCTGTGATTGTGAACAATGGTGGCGCTCGAGAGGTGAGGTTGCGCTCATGACCGAATGTTTAACCAAGGTCTCTCCTCATGAATGAAGTGGATTGTGATGGATGACCAAAAACGGATAGCTACAGATCTTCGAGCATGGGCACACCGTCAACGTTGTTATCTTGAAGAGCAAAGGAAAAGAAAGAGTTTGCTGGAGTAGATGGGCATTCGGTGGTCAAAAAAAAAAGAAAGCATGTGTCAAACAAAAAGAAAAACAAAGGGCAGAGGCAATATTTGTTCAGCTACAAATCAGGAATTCTCGTTGGAGCATGGAGATATGGCCATATATTGTCAATTCTCGCTGCTGAAGAGAAGAAATTGGCACATTTAGCACACCATCATAAATGACCGCCTCCAGCAAGATTTCAGCGGAAAAAGGGAGAGAAATTCGGAGCAAACGCAGAAATCATGGTTGCACACTAAAAAGATTCAATCAAGATTCATGGCCATGCGTTCCGTGGATGAACATTCACGCGGGCAATCCATTAACTCTGCTGCGGCGACTTTTGGATGGGATCGCTTAGTCAAAGCAAAGAAAATTGTCGTTCTCAAACGCTTAGATTTGGAGAGAGAGCCATCCACGAACAAAGAAACAACTTCAGACTCCATCACAAGGATGTACATATATACACAGGCCACGGAGAAGGAGACGGCCACTTTCATTTTTTTTTTTTCTTCTCTGGCTGGAAAAAGTCTAAAATAGAAAAATCCTCCCTCACAAGAGAACCTCTTGGCCTTTTCTCATTTGGGAAACTCACTGAAGTGTTCTTTTGTTTCTCAAGGTAGGATTCTCCGCATCTTGATGTTCTTGAGGTAGGATAAATGAGTCTTTGTTTCAGCCGGTTCAGGACCGGTTGAATTTGAAACTGAGGATTCCAATGACCTCTATTTCACTTCGCCGTGTTCATGCTTACCCTTATTATCAGTGTCTTTCTTGGTATGTTTGTTTAATCTCCAATAAAAGGTAGTAATAACCTTTAGTTTTTACCTATATGCGTTTAGTAGTTCTCGCGGTCGTTTTTGTGCCCCTGGATTCATTGTTTACTGTTGTCCGTTCACTGGTTCACTTCGAAGGCCTGCTGGTCATGACGTATTGGGTTCCGTATATGGAGATTCTAGCTTTGTGCTATGTTACTTTGATCACCAATGGTGATGCATAATTTGGGTGTGAATTCCACGACGATTTAATTTCGTATTGGCATGTCTATGTGACGTGCGGTGATGTTGATCCTTGCTGTCCACATTCATTCCTTGCTCAAACCATCAACATCGGACTGTATTTACAATTTTTTTTTATAACTGGAACATGTAAATTTGTCGTGAAATTGGCAGCCTGTGTTCGTTTCTAGTCAAATTGTCACATTTTGAGATTGTAAACATGTTGAATATGATAGAGAGGCATGCTGTCCAGATTCGACTTTTGATCTTAATGAGGAATGTTCAACGTGGTTTGCATGTCATCTAAGAACAAGACGCGGTTGATTCACAATAATTACTCATCCAGTTCTTGCATGTATGTGTCTTATATTTGCCGAGATATCGACAATTAGCGTACTGTCCAAGTTTGATGTGAACCAAGTTGAAGGTTGTATGGTGTCATCGACATGTAATTTGGTTCACCTAAGTGGATACGTTCATGTAGGAAAGCATCACGTCTCGTTAAATCGATGAATCTTCATGCCGTGGTAAACATGGATTCCAATCCCCTCCTTTCTGGTTGTCCCTCTTTGAGTTCGAATTATCACGATTCCAGTCCTGTGCAGGCATTATTTTGATTGTTCATGACAAGGAATTTAGGTGTAAATGAGTCTCCGGCCATAGCTTGAATGCTTTGTGTCACATGGGTGCCTGATTATGTTCTCCCAGGATAGAAAGGAAAAATAAGAAAAATCAATAAATAGAAAAAGCAAAAAAAAAAAATTAGCATCTTAGTAGTAGTAGGGTAACATTCGATGTGGTTCAAGTTCATGCTCAGTTTACCATGTAGTTTGCATGTTTAGTTTGGCACTAATATTGATCCACGTTATTTACGCTATGAATGAAAAAAAAATTTACATTTAGCGTAAAATCATGCTCTTAGGCACGTGCATTTTATGATTAGTGATATCTCTTGTTAGGATTGCATTTGATGTTAATTTAGAAAATACAAAAAAAAAAAAAAAGATTAGCGGTCTTCTCCTGATTCTTCTTCCGATTCTCCTTCAGATTCTTCTTCTACGCGCTCGGCTTCTTCCTGAGAACAACTACATCTCCTCCTTCTTTCTATGAATTTCCTTACACGTCCTACACAGCTTTGGATTAGACAATCTTTCTTAGCTGGATGTCTTGTTTTCTAAATCTCCTTTCAATATCATAATCTAGTTGTGTAGAGCTGTCTGTGCAAATCAACTCTTAGGCAAATCTCATGCAATCCTTATTATAAAAGTCTGTTTACGCATGATTTATTTTTCTTAGACATGGTTTGTATGGATTCATGTGTCTGTCTGGTATTTAAGATTGACAATGTTTTGGATTTAATGACCCACCTTGATTCATGCATATTCAGAGATGAGAATTTGTGTATGACAGATTTTGAGAGGCAAACTAGTATATGTCAAGAATTCGTGAATGATTAAGTTTATTATGGATGAAGAAAAAGTTTACACTAGCATTGTTGTTTGCACGTTGCATGCAAGAAGTTTGGTCACAACAGCTAACTTGCTTTCTACATGTGTCGCGCTGCCAATTGCGGTTATTCAAATTTGCTTCTTCCCCAATAAACCATTCAAAGAGTTGGATTGCAATTCGGAAACGGCATGGATTTACATGAACTAAGAAACATGCTAATACAAGTTGTTGTTTGTGATCATTGAACAAACAAGGCAGTTTAATTGCCAGCTTTAGGAATAAGTTAGAGTTGTGTATTTGGTACAGATCATTACTGGCTAATGTAAAATTACAGCGAGTAGAGGCCTGCTTGTGACTAGGAAATTGTTCATGATCTATTCTTAATTATATCTGATCTTCTTTTGAGGCGATAATATTTGTCTGACAACCTGCTGTGTTTAACATAGTTACCGTGTGATCACAAGTGCGTATTATCAAGGTGCGGTGGGCACTTTACTGGTCTATGATATCACTCCGCACGTCACTTTCGAGAATATGGAGAGGTGGCTAAAGGAACTCCAAGACCACACTGAGGCCACCATCATGATCATGCTCGTTGGGAACAAGGCAGACCTGTGCCCTCTCCGTGCAGTCTCACTTGACGATGCCAAAGCATTCACCGAGCAAGAGCTCACCTTCTTCATGGAGACATCCGCGTTGGAGGCACTCAATGTTGAGAATGGCTTCATGGAAGTGTTGACTCAGATGTACCGCATGGTCAGCAGGAAGGCTCTCAACATCGGTGACGACCCCACAGCCCTGCCGAAGGGACAGACAATCAACTTGGGAACATGGACGATGTCTCAACTGTCAAGAAAGCCGGTTGTTGCTCGTCGTGAGAAATGTTGGTTCGGGTGCAAAAGTGCTTTGCTCTTCATAGCATTGTGCTCACCCTAGAGGGAGAAACCACTAAAGATGGATTTCATCAGTCATCCTGTATACAAAAGCTTAGACAAGCTTATAGCATATTAATGTTAGCTGAATTTCTTATATTTAAAAACAGATGAAATTACCAGATACTCTTGGTTATTGTTTGCTTCTGCTCTATTTCTTTTATCTTTTGAACTTATTCTGCAGGGTTTCTACATATGTTTCTGAAAAGGATTACCTATGATTAATAATCGAAGCATGATTTAGCATCTGCAATTACTGAAACTGAAAGTATCATCATGGTAAGTAATGATTGAGAGTGTATCTGAAGGACACTCCGTTATTTCTAGCCTGAATTAGTTTTAGTCCTGTTAACTATCCTGAAGAGTGTTGGAAAATCGTTTGTGAAGCCTGCAATTCCGGCAATTGCTGTGGAAAAACTTTGTTTGGAATAACAGAACGTGTAAGAGATATTGGCTAGTTGGAGTAAAACAAAAGTCTTTAATGTCAGACGTCCAGTGTAGGCCCTGAGTTCTGAGTTACCACAACTGATAAATAGCAACGGAGCTATGCATGACAGGGACAGAGAAGCATAACTTGAGTCTCAGATAGAGAACCTGCGGCACCAAGAGGAAATGTATTGGGGTATGAGGGCTCAAATTAATTCGTTACGTTGGGGGAATAAACACAAAACTCTTCCATGCAACTACCATTCAAAGAAGACGGCAAAACAGGATCTGTATTCTCAAGAATCCTTAAGACGATGAAGAGGACCACAATAGATGATACCGCAGTTTTTCAGGGAGTTATACACTCATACAGGACATTGCAATTTCCTTCCTGTTATTGATCGGTGTCCTGTTTTGGTGAGTGAGGACATTAATACATAACTAACTCAAGTGAAAGAGGCGGTTTTCGAACTGGGATCCCTTAAAGCACCTTGTCCTGTTGGAATGAATGCTTTGTTTCATAGAGAGAATTGGGTTGTGGTACTGAAGGATGTTTTCAAGGAAGTACAGTAGTCCTTCCAAGTTCCAATCAGGGACCCTCAATCTTCTTGTATTGATTATGCCCAAGCAAAGTGCCTTTGTACACTAGCGATATGACAAATCATTAGCATTATGCACGAAATGAAAATAAAATCTCAAATATTAAGAAGAGTGCCTAACAGTTTGATGACCAACTCAATTGACTTCATATGCTAATAGAATCAGACTATTATTGTAATAATGGGCATCAAACCGACTTGTCGCCCATATCTCTTAAAGCCAAGCCCAAGCCCAAGCCCCAGCCCATCTATTTCCTCTCCAATAGACGAAACAGTGAGAGTGAGCTCGTTCGCGGAAGGAGAAGAGGAAAAGAAGAAACTAAAAAAAAAAAATGATCTTGACACCCCAACAAGCCAAATCAACTCCGAATTGCAACACATAGTAAGTATTCAAGCCAATTATTCATATAATTAGAGTAATTTTTGAAATTAGGATACAAATTTGAAGTTATGTCGATTTTGAACAATGAGATTTGATTATGGAGTTATTAAGCTGTGGATTTTAAACGGGAATGATAGTTGAGGGTGTTGTAGAGTTGTGGCGTTTTGAAAAAAAATTGATTTTGAAGTACGGGTTTGATCGAAATGAATTTTGGAAGTTTGACGTGCAAGAATTATGTTATAATAAAGTTTCTTTGTTAGCGCGCAAGTGTCAATTTGTTGACGATTGAGCGTGGTTTTATCAAGTCATTCGTTTGGGTATTGTTTTATTCAGATTTTGTTATCATTTTTGGTTTATTGGTAAGAATACAAGTGCATTGGCTTGAGGAACCTTCATAAGTCAATTTTCAGCTTCCCCAGGTGAGTGGTGATAAAGATTTGAGTATCATATGAGTTATTAAAGTATTTTGTTCCATAAAATTTGGATTAGACATTTACTACGTTTTGGTAGTTGTGAGAACTAATATAAATACCGATTTGTGAACCAAGTTTAGGGAATGAATTCCGAAATGATATGAGAATGTACTGTGAAATATATATTTTTACAATGAGCGCAGTTTGGAAAAATTATATATTTTGGGTTTATGAAACCTATTTGTGAAAGAAGCACAAAAAGCTTTGACTTTGAATATGGTTTATGAAATGTCATATGTATTGATTTATGAAATGTTTTATGAAATGCATTCTATTTAATAAATTGAGTTGTGAAATGTGATGTGATTTGGTTTGTGAAATCAGTTTATGAGATGAATTATGATTTTAATCGTGGGATTATTGGAGAATGAGGTGTATGCTCATGTTGCTATGATTAAAACCTCTTGAGGAGAGAGTATGCATATTATTATCAAGATGTCGTTTCTAAAAAATTTGAACCATTTGGCTAATATAAGTGGTAAACCTAGTCAAGGGGGTAAACTTGATCGTCTTTGTTACGGATGTTAAACATAACCATAGTTAGATATTTAACATAGATTAGTCGATAGAATGAATCATCGATGTGAGGTTTGATGAAACTAATTAACGGAAGAGACCATTGTTATTAGAGTTATTAAAATTGATCAATAGACTGAATTATTGATACTTGTTTTGACATTATTGATGAAATGAGTATTTCAAATATGTATAAACTTTTGTTGAAAACATAAAATTTGTTTTTAACCTCGTATATATGCCATATAGTGGATTTTAATTAAATAAGTTTCGGTATGTTTTGTAAATATGTATAGTGGATGCTCGATCCGCTTAGAAGAAATATGCAAGATACTCACTAAATTGTAATTGCTCGCCCCATTCTTTCCAACATTTTAAAGGTTTGTTAGTTGGTGGCAAATAGGGCGAGAGCAATATCAACGAGAATTTCTGTAGTTGGATTTGCACACTATTGGGTATGAGTTGTGTATGTCTGATAATAGTTGTTGAGTTTATTTGAGTTTGGAGACACATATATCCTATTGATGGATTTTATAAACTCTGATCCCGAAATCAACTCCTTTTATTAAGTATATAGATGTACGTGTCTGTCTATATATATGTGTGTATATGATAATAGGTTTATGTTGGTTCATTGTTTTAGGTGGGTCCTTTGGATAAGGGACAGCTATGTCATTCGCCTTTTTTTTTTTTGGTAAGAATCCAGGTGTGACAATTATGATATTCAAGGGATGCAATATGTTCGAAATGGTCCAAAAGTTGGGTTGGGCTAGTACTGCCTTCTTCATGGCATCATACCCCTTGCATCTTTATCAATCGGATCATCAATACTTTTCCTTATATGTGGAGAGAAAATATGATCTGAAGACACTAATTAAATATTGATCATGTAATCACTATGAAATGCAAGTCTATGATTGCCCCGTCGGTAAAGTGGCCTATCCCTCCTTTTATACAAGTTTTGTTGGACTTGCATTTTATTATCTTAAATTGATTTTTATGATCAACTCATTTATGTTTTTGTAATTTTTAAAGGTCAAAGCAATTTCCCTACCTTAGAAAGTTTAGAATACTCCGGCCACCATAGTCTCAACAATCAAAATGCACCCTGTAAAAGTAGGCCAATCATATAATAGATTATTTTATTTTTGGTAAATACATTGGAAATCCTAAATCTTATGACAAAAATGTAATTAAGTCCTACAACTTTCAAAAAGTGCTAAAACTTATCACAAAAGTGTAATTGAGTCCTAAAACTTTTAAAAATACAATTAAGTCCTAAGAATTATCAAATTTGTCCAATCAAATCCTTCCGTTTATTGTACTTTTTGAAAGTTTTAGAATTCGATTGAATTTGCGCAACAAGTTTTAAAATTTGATTACACTTTTTGAAAGTTTTAATATTCGATTGCAATTTCGCGATAAATTTTAAGACTTGATTGCATTTTTTAAAATTTTAAGACTCGATTATACTTTCATAATAAATTTCAGGAAATTGAGAGCACTTATCACTTTTTTTTTTTTTTTACCTAAAGAGTTTTTTTTTCGGTCCACTTTTTACCCAAAGAGGTTTTTTTTTTTGGGCACATACCCAAACGGTTAAACGATAATATTTTCTTCTCTTTATGTTGATTTAGCCTTGCCATAACAGGAGAGGAGGAGCCCTCCCCAGAAAACTTTCAAAAAGAGAGGGGGCAGCAGGGATCCCTCCTTCTAGGGGTGTCAATGGGTCGGGTCGGGTTTTCATTATACCCGATCCGATCCCAAACAATGAATATGTGTGCTTGGCCCGACCGAAACAAGACCCAAACATGATATAGCCACACAATCGGGCCGGTTCGGGTCATGTTCGGGTCGGGTCGGGTTTGTGAGAACAATGCGCACCAACTTTGCGTGAGAACAGCACGGCACAAGCATGCTTTACTCCATCGTCGATAGGCCTCCGACCACCACAGGACTCACATTCACACTCGCCAGTCACCACAGAAACACGTCCAAAACACGATCAGGTAGTATATTGAAATAGAAAAAGAAACAACACAGCGAGAGAGCATATCAGGACCAAGTATATAGACGACCCACTTGATCACTCGATTCTGTTTGAAGAGATTAGCAAAGCCACGAGACACAATTTTCATGTCATATGTTGAGCATACCAACAACGAGAATCATAACACCAATTCCATTGCAAATGGATATCGTACTCCAACAAAAAACAACCCTCAATGAGTCAAGAACAGTTTGGATCGAGGTATTATGATTTTTAGTTCAAGGATTGAATAGAAGCACATCTTGATTTAGTTCGAGCATTTCATCAAATGAATGTTATGCATTTTAATCAACCGCCGGAAAAATGGCTAAACAGAGGAGTTTTGGAGCGAGCGGTGGGAGTGGCGGAAATCGACGGCGATGGCGATCGAGAACGAAGAAGAAGACCTGCCAATGAGAGAAATCAGGGAGAATATTTTATTAGCTTTTGGCACCTCCCAAAAACATGCTCTGTTTTTGTGACCAAGCCTCTTGGAAGTGTATAAGCAAACTGCGAATGGGGGATCGAACTAGAGTGCAGACATCCCGGAAGCGTCAGTCATGATGATCCGGAGAATTGTGTACACGTGAAATTTAATTAAAACAAGAACCGATAATTTGTTTGGGTTGGGTTTGGGTACCCAAGCCCAATAGATCCAAACAATACCCAATTTTTTTATTGTTATCCAAACAGTTGAGATCCAACCCGACCTAATAAAGAAAATTTTGTGTTCGGGTCGGGTCGGTTTATGTTTCAGTTCGGGTATTGTGTTTGGTTTTGACACCCCTACCTCCTTCAACCACGGAAGCGCTATGGCGGAGGCGATCATCTGGAGGATATCTGACCTTCTGGATGATCTGCCAAAGGATAGAAAGTCATGGGCCGTCGGCGGCGAATTGCACCGGCTCAAGAAGACCGTGTCCGCCGTCCGAAGCGTAGTGCGCGATGCGGAGAAGCGGTTGCTCGACGACTTCATGGATCAGCAGTTCATGGTGGACCAGACCCTCGGAGGAATCCGAGAATGGTTCGACGACCTCAAAGCTGCTTTCTACGACGCGGAGGACTTGCTGGAAGAGTGGAGCATCGAAGTCACGCGGCGAGAATTGCCGGGCAAGGACGAGAAGTTGGAGCAGGTAATCACCTTCTTCTCGCCTTCGAACCGACTGGCTCTGGGGCTGAAGATGACCGCCCGCGTGAGGAGAATTAGGAAGAGAATGGAGGCCATTGCTGCTAAAGGGAGGGATTTTGACCTGCGGGAGGGTGTGCAAGTAGAGAGCGGGTCAAGGAGGAGGAGGAGGAGAGAGCGGTCGGACTCCTCTGGGTACGAGGAGGAGGAGATTATAGGGAGAGATGGGGCTAAAAGCGCAATCTTGAAGTTCTTGTTAGGCTCTGACGCTGGAGAAAAGATTCCGGTGCTTTGATATGTGGTGTGGGTGGGGTTGGAAAGACGGCTCTTGCTCGGTGTCTGTACAAAGATGACATGGTCAAGAAGCATTTTGATTTGAGGATATGGGTATGTGTACGTCACTTGTGCGATCTCAAAATGGCGTTGCAAAAAATCACGGAGAGCGCAACGAACGAGGGAGTAGACGTCATTGAGTTGGAGCAATTGCAAAATCGAGTCGCGGAACTTGTTGGGGAAGAAAATATCTCCTGGTTATCGACGATGTAATGTCGCATCTTCATGAACAATGGGGAGATTGAAAAGCTTATTGATGGGAGGTGCTGAAGGAAGCAAGATTCTGATAACAACACGCGTTCAGTCTGTTGCCCACTCCATGGGCACAATTCCATCTTATTTCCTCGAGGCCCTTTCTGAAAACTCATCTTTAGATTTATTGATGAGAATGGCATGTAAGGAAGAAGAAGAGTCTAGAGATTCAATTAAGCTAACTATCGGGAGGCGGATAGTCAAAAATGCGGTGGAATCCCTCTGGCTATACGAACAATTGGAAGTATATTATTGTTAATGAAAAGTGCAGACGAGTGGTCACATTTCGAGCACGAGATCCCAGAAGTTTCTGCAGATTTTTATGGCATTATTTCACATCTAAAGCTTAGTTATGAACATCTCCCGTCCCATTTAAAACAGTGCTTTGTCTTCTGTTCATTGTTTCCCGAGGATTCTGTGATTGATAAACTCATGTTGACGAGTCTCTGGATGGCAGAAGGCTTTATCCGCCCAATAGACAATGTAGATTGGGATATGGAAGATATTGCTCATGATTGTTTCATGGATCTACTTAGGAGAAATTTCTTTCGCGACTGCATTGAAGATGAATTTGGAAATGTGACGTCTTGTAAGATGCATGGTATATTGAATACCCTAGCACCCGTAGTTGCTGAAAATGAGTATTCTCAAGGAATTGATCGGACATGGTCGTCTAATGTTGAAAGAATTCGACATGTATCATGGGGTTCAACTTTAGATTTAAAACGGGACTTCCATCTACACTACTCAGAGCAAAACATCTGAGGACATTCATCAAAACAGATCAGATGGAAACCTCCAGGTGTGAAACTCAAATGGGTGAAAAAACTCTCTGCGATTTCATTTCTAGTTTCAAGTTCTTGCGTGCCTTGGATTGGTATGATAGTGGTATTGAGAAGTTGCCAAGTTCCATTTGTGAGTTGAGGCACCTGACATTTCTGGATCTCTCTGAAAATGATGGAATCATAAGGCTTCCTAATTCTATGAGAAGATTGCATAGCTTGCAAGTACTTAAACTAAATATGTGTTACAAGCTAATGGAATTGCCAAGGGATATAAGAAAATTGGTCAACCTTAGGCAACTAGAGATTAGCAATTGTAATGCACTATCTCACATGCCACGTGGATTGGGCCAGTTGACTCTTTTGCACACTCTAACAGATTTCCTTTTGCCCGGGGATGATTCCCGTCCAAAGAATTGCGGTGGGCTTGGGGAGTTGAACAGGTTAAGCAAGTTGAGGGGAAGCCTTAGAATTGAAGTTAAGGGAAAAATAGAAGATGGGGTAGCAGAATCAAATGCTGCGAACTTGAAGGAGAAGGATTCATTAGTTTCGCCGGAAAAGAAAGTGATGAAATTCTACTCAAAGAGCTGCAGCCAAGCTTAAATCTTCAAAGCTTAGAAATAAGAGGCTACGGGAGTGCAAGGTTTCCAAGCTGGATATCTCGCATGGTTAAGTTAGTGGAGCTACGGTTGTTTGATTGTGCTGGATGCAAAAGTCTCCCACCACTTGGTGAGCTTACTAGCCTCAAGCGTTTGGAAATTGGTGCCCTACCTATAATGGAGTACACAGAGAGTGATCTTCATACCCTCTCATCACTTCCTAATCTCTCTGCACTGAGCATATGGGAAAGTCCTAATTTGGAACGGATTCCACCACTTCTACAGCTCAAGGAGCTGAAACTTCCTAGTTTCCCTTTGGAATCGTTGCAGACCTCAGTTGCCACTATTGAACTTGTAATTGGTATTGATGATCGAGTGAAAGATGTAATTAAGTTATTGGAAATAGAAGATGATGGGGGTAAAAGCACGCATGGTTGGAATCGGTGTAACTGCTGGAATCGGCAAGACAACTATTGCGAAGGTCGTGTACAACCGACTCTCCTCTCGTTTTGACAGCTGTAGCTTTCTACAGAGATTGGAGAAACAGCACAAAATGTGGGGGTATTCAGTTTGTGCAAACTAAGTTGATATTTGATATTCTTAAGCGAGATGGCAATATTGCTTCTCTCAAAAGATGAATCAAGTTCTCCCTTGATTTATTTCGCAGTATAAAAGTTCTTGTTGTCCTAGATGATGTGGAAGAACAGTCTCATCTTAGTGATCTCGTAGGAGACCAGCTTGACTGGTTTGGTTCTGGAAGTCGAATAATTGTTACTTCAGAAAATCATGGAATTCTCCAAAGATATGTTTCTCAAGGCCTGGCTCGTACCTATGAAGTGACTGAGATGGATAATGATCAAGCTCTTGAACTTTTTGCAAGCATGCTTCAAGAACATATAATTTTATACCTGACTGTCCTGAAATTGTGAATCGCATTGTCAAAGCTACGGGGCAGGTTCCATATGCTATTGAAGTCATCAGTTCATTTCTGCGTGGAAAAACAATAGAAGATTGGAGGAAGATACAGGACCTGATAAAACCAAGGAAGGAGAACTCTCGAGAGATTCTGAAGGATTGCAGGGAGATTTTGAAATTCTGCTATGAAGCATTAGATGAAAAGCAAAAACAAATATTTTGGGACATAGCATGGTTTGCCAATGGCATGGATAGCGAATTTGCGTTATATATGTGGCCTGATCGAGATTTTTTGCCTTCTCACCATGTTTTGATGCCCCTAGCAAAAATTGGAGAAGACAACGTGCTGTGGATGCATAAATTGTTGAAGCTTCTCAGCGGAACTATAGATCAAGAAGAGCCTAGATATACTGTAAGGCACAGTAGACTACACATCGATGATACAGACCTGACAGTAATCAACCCGAAAGAGGTAAAGGTTTTTGGTTCAACTGTTTTTGCTTTCTTCTGCAAAGTGAAAGCCTTGACGTATAAGGTCTAATTTGTTATCCAGTTTTTAGTTATTTTTACCATCTATAGATTTTCTTGGCATCTGTGGAAAAGAAAGCAGACTAGTCCTTATCACGTAGCAAATTTGTCCCATTGTAGTTTATAGCTTCAGATTGATTCTTTACTCTTGGCAAATATAGGGACTGGAAGAGGTGGAAGCCCTTTGCTTTGACTTCAAAAATCGTTCTCTCCATGTATGTACAGAAACCTATTTCAAGAGCATGCCAAACATAAGGTTCTTGCAATTGGATCATGCAAGTATGACTGGAAATTTCGTAAATGTATTTCCAAAGTTAAGGTGGCTTCCACTACAAAAAACTGATCTTTTTCCGATTTAAATTTCCAACGAAAAATTTGAAAAATTTGTTGGAAAACGAATTTAATCTAATTTTCCAACTAAAAGAAATTCGCTTTGGTAATAGGTCGTCGGAAATTTTTTAAAAAAAATTTCAATTTTCGTTGGAAATTTATGATTTAATTTTATTTCGTTAGAAAAATTCGTTTAGAAAAACTCGTGGCTAAATTCGTTGGAAAAATTTTAAAAAATTTTTTGGTCAAAAATTGTGGAAATTTTTTTCAAATTACAAATTTTTTTTTTTGGTCGAAAAATTGTGGAAATTTTTTTGGTCGAAAAAAATGGGAAATTTTTTTTTTTTCCAACGAAATTTTTTTTTTTCGAAAAATTGCCCTTGCCATCGGCGAGGGGGCCGCCGCCGGGCGAGGGTTCGAGCTCGAGCTCGCCCGGATCCGGGGTGAGCTCGGCCCCGGCCGGGCGAGGCTTGGTGGCGCCGGGGCGGCCCATGGTGGCCTCGGGCGCCGGGGCGCTGTGGGCTGCCACCGGACGGCCGCGGTGGTGCCGCTGGAGGGGAGCCGACGCCGGGTCGGAGCCGACGCCGGGCCGGAGCCGGAGGGAGAAGGGGGCAGCTGGGGGAGGAGGCGGAGGGGAGGCGGAGAGGAAGACCGGAGGGAGAAGTCAAGGGAAGGAGAGAGAGAGAGAGAGAGAGAGAGAGAGAGAGAGAGAAAAAAAATTGATAAATGTGGGAATAACGAGGGAAAAATTGAATAAGGAAGGAGAGAGAGTAAAATTGAGGGAAATTTCCACCTAATTTTACAACGAAAATTGTACACACTAAAATAATTGTCCGAAATAAAAATTGCCAAAATTTCCAAACGAAAATTGACACATCAAATAAATTGTGGAAAATTGAAAATTGTTGAAATTTCATTGAAATTTCCAATGAATTTTCCCACCTAATATAAAATAATGCTTAATAGTACTGGTTTTTTTTTAATTCGTTGGAAATTTCCAATGAATTTTCCAACTAAAACTGTACACACTAAAATAATTGCCCGGAAAATTGAAATTGTTGGAAAATTCGTTAGAAATTTCCAAACGAATTTTCCCTACCTAAAATTGTACACACTCACATAATTGCCCGGAAGATCTAAAATTGTTGGAAAATTCGTTGGAAATTTCCAAATAAAAAACCGTATACACACTAAAATAATTGCCCGGAAAATTGAAATTCGTTGGAAAATTGTACACACTGAAATAATTACCGGAAAATTGAAATCCGTTGAAAAATTCGTTTGGAAATTTCAAACGAATTTTCCTACTAATATAAAATAATGCCGAATAGTACCGGGTTTTTTTTTAATTCGTTTGGAAATTTCCAACGAATTTTCCCACGAAAATTGTACACACTCACATAATTGCCCGGAAGATCTAAAATTCGTTGGAAAATTCGTTGGAAATTTCCAACGAATTTTCCCAAATAATATAAAAAAATGCGAATAATACAGTGTTTTTTAATTGTTGCAAAGTCGTTGGAAATTTCTAAAAAAAAAAATTGTTGCAAAATACGTTGGAAATTTCCAACTAATTTTGCAACTAATTTTTTTTCGTTGGAAATTTCAACAATTTTGCAACTAATTTTTTTTTTGTTGGAAATTTCAACGAATTTTATTTTTCGTTGAAAAATTTATCACAAATTTGAGGCGAAAATTTTTTCGTCGCAAATTTTCGTGGCAAAAATTCAGTTTTTTTGTAGTGTTCGTTGGCAAGGGTGCCCGAGGGATTTCAAGCAACAGAATTTAGTTTGATTGAATTGGTCATTCTTGATCTTTCACGGGGCAAAGTCACCGAAGACTAGGGAGGTTGGAGGTTAATCAAGGTGGTTACCTATTTACTGCTCTAATGCATTTATTTTGTTAATTATCTGACAATTGACCTTATGAATTTTTCTCTCTTATTTTACAGATTGAGCAATTGAAAGTTTTGAATCTCACCGGTTGCATTGACTTACTGATAAGTCCTACATTTTCTAGCTTCCCAAATTTGGAGATACTGATTCTAGAGTGATGCTCTCAGTTGGTCCATTTAGATCCTTCAGTCCGTGGTCTCAAAAATTGCTTTCCCTAAATTTGAAGTCCTGCACTGAACTCAACATGTTGCCTGACAAACTGGGTGGCTTGGAATCTTTGAAGGAGATCCTCATTGACGGGACTTCTGTGGAAGAAATTCCTTTGGAAGGTGATTTAAAGAAACTTGAAACTCTTTGTGCCTCCAATTGCTTGTCATTGAGTCTCTTGCCCCATTCATTCGAACACTTGACATCACTTATAACACTCTCAGTAGATAATTCGAAGATTACCGAACTCCCTGATGGAGTTGGAGAGCTGGTGAAACTCCGACACTTGTCATTGAGGAACTGTCGTTGGATCCGAGAACTTCCAGAGTCCATTGGCCAATTGGGAAGCTCTTTGGTGGAACTGGATATTTCGGGAACATGTGTTTTGAAATTGCCAGATTCCTTTGGAAATTTGCGGAGTTTGAGAGTGTTGAAGATGGACTATTGTTTCGTAAGATAATTTTCAAGTTTTAGTGGGTGTCTACATAGCCTTGAAGAAATACATGCCTCCTCGTGTAGCAGTTTAAAAGGGGGTTCCTAGAGACATTGGGAAGCTAATTCATCTGAGAATCTTGAGGCTGCAACATTCTGGTATTTGCAGCCTGCCTTCTGAAATCAAGCATCTTTCCAAGCCGGAGAATCTTGATCTACTTCACTGTGACATGCTTCATGAGTTGCCAGCACTTCCCTCTGGTTTCGTTAATGTTCGTTTGAGTCCAAAGTTGAAGGAAAAATGTCTAATCTTTGGGATCTGCCTCTGTTTTAGGAGTTGGTGCTGGGTGCCTGTGGTCTTCCTCGCAAGTTTTTTCCAAGATGTTTTAACTGCAATAGTATGTTAATAATAAGAATCTTGAGCATCTCAACTCCAACTGATTTTCAAAAGAGAATGGTTGTTGGGCTTGGCTGAACTTTTCTCATGTGCAAGCCCCAATCTTATGATTTGCTGTAAATCTGATAAATTGAATGTTAGAACAGGCTATACATAATTAATTCAGCCCAAACGACCCAACAATAGTGTAAGGATTGAAAATCGCCTAAGAGCAATGTGATTTGGAAATACCGGAGGATTACCAAAGTCAAAGGCAGAGTGGGAAATGGTGGCATAGTTACTCGATTTTAATCCCTGCATTGTTAAATGACACTATTTTTGTCGTTTTACACTGATTGGCTGTGTGTAGAATAGGAGAAGCCTAACAAGACCCAGCTCGCGAGACATAGCATAGCGAGAGCATCCCGAAAGAAAAAGAGGAACACGATCCCTTCAACCCCAAAGAGCAACGGCGGCGGGCAATCGTCTCAAAGGTAAGCTGAACTTCTGGATGATTTTGCAAAGAGAGGCAAGTTATGGGGGTGTTGATGACAAGTTTTATGCGCTCAAGAAAATCGTTTCGCTCTATAATTTGATCTCTTGTTTTTTTTCTAAATGTTCGTTCATATTATGGGTTACCATTTAGTATCCCATTTTCTGTAAATTGTCTTAGTATACCATTTTTCGTGATGTATAAATGTTGTCGAATACATTTTTTTACTTAATGATATAATCCATCTTAAGGGATTGTATGTAGACGCTTGGCATGGTTTCATCTCCTCTTTCTTTTCATAAGACAACATTACTCTATAGATCGACCCTAATTGATAAAATCTCAAGAATGTGTGTATGCACCCAAATGCATGTTGTAGATTTATACATGCCTACAAAATAGTATGAAACATGTTAAAATATGTTTCGGGTTAGAACTCATGAAGGAAATCCAATCTAAATTTTCCTAATTGAAGTTGTGTTACTAGCCTGAGTAGGTTTTCTGTTTGGGATTCTGTTTACGCCAAAAATTAGCCAAGCCATGGGTATAATAGTGATTCAAATTACCACATGACTTGGATAAGATGTGGTCATTGGTAAGACATCGATATGTAAGCCCTTATTGATAACCATATTGATCGCAAGAATCCCTATCGATGGCTATGCTTATCGATGATCGTGATCATTTATCAACATATGATAGTGGTTGGCTGCTGATTAGAAAAACTGGTTGGGGAAGATACCGATTGAAAGGTGCAGATAAACAGTCAAACTAAAATTAATCGCTTGGTGAGTAGAGTGGATGCAAAATCCAGGTGCAGAAGCATTCAAGCCTTAAAGTGCTTGGAGATAAGATAATGAAGCTCAACGGATCATGGGAAGAGAATGAGTTGGACAAGACAACGACTCAAATGGGATTCAAAGCGGCGACGAGCAGCAGTGGAAGAAGATCAAGATGCAATTTTAAAGATTGGATTAATATCACGAAAAATTATAAACTAGTACAATTATTAAAATTTATCCAAAATTAATTTTTTACCATAAAAATCCCAACTTTGGTACACCTGTGATAATTTTACCCTATGTTAGTTTTCGTTAAATTTTATAAATCAAATTTATAAGTTAGATGACACGTGGTAGTTGACCAGTACCGGTTTGAGGTTTTACTCTACATTTATTACAGGTATATATCGGTTTGTGATTTTTCATAGTATTAATTCAATTTAACGGAAGATAAATTTGTCACAAAGATACCAATATGGGTTTTTGGTGATTAAAATATTAATTTAGACTAAATTTCGAAACAGGTGTCTGGGTTTGAAGCTTTTCATAGTAAAAAAAAAATAGTTTTGGGCAAATTTGTCACAGTGTATCGGTTTGGGATTTTTTGTGGTATTAACCCGTAAAGAATAGCCACCTAGGGATATGAAATCGTGGCAACATGAAGATATGATGCCAGAAATTTCAAAGATATGAAAACATGGCCAAAACTGCTGAAGAATTGCTCATGGGCAGTTATGCTATGAGTACTATAAATATCAGTGTTTGTGTGCTATGGACCTCCCTCTGCGCACAACAAACAAACAAATCTTGTTATCTTTCAATTCATGTATCATAGTCATAGCTATAGTTTCTAGATATATCATCGATGATTAAGTTTGGTGTGTATATTAATTATGGTTTCCAAATAACTCGTCATCGATTAATTTCAAATCCTATATTTTTATTGTAGTTTCTGGATGCTTTGTTGTCCATTAAATTATGACATTGTATGTTTATCTTGTGTATAATAACGAATTGAAGTAAATTGGTTTCTTTTGCAAACCTGTAATATTTCTTATTTAGAATCGCCACAGAATCTGTCTCCTCTTATAAAAATCAAAGAATAACTTTCGATGAAAGGTATTTTCGTCGTTAAGGCAAATCCTAGCGAAACATATTTTTGGCACGCCCGTAAAACAACTGTCACTAATTTGGGGATGTATAATGGATAGAACAAGGAATCAATTAGGTCCTCACGATGCTGTCAATAACCATCAGTCACCGCAACATGGTATTGACAAGTCAATTTTCGTCTCATAAAAATCCCTAAACCAGTATGCCGTGGCACATTTACGACAAACTAAATTTGTTGCATAGAAAATCCCAAACTGATATTTCCATGAAAATTTAACCAAAATTGATTTTCATCTCATAAAAAAAAAAACCCAAACTGGAACGCCTGACTTAAACCTACCCTTCGTTTGGGATACCGCTTAATATCTCGTTAAATTGCAAATGTGTCAATACACATGATGGATTTGACGTGGAAAATGACAGCCAATATAGAAAATCTACGTGTCAAGACACGTATGCATTTTTATTTGTAAAGGGGCACCAATTTAGGATTTTTGTGAGAGGAAAATTAATTTGGGCAAATGTGTCATGCTATACCAGTATGGGATTTTAATTATATTTACCAAAAACAGAAATCCCTGGAATTTGAGTAGTTGGTTGCTGCATTGGGAATTTTCAACATAGGAACTGAAGTTATCCGGTTTAAATCTTAAATTGCTTTGGATCAAAGCTATCTGCATTGGCAAAAGGTTTGGAGATAACCGGGTCTTAAGGCTTGTAAGATAACTGAGTCTTTATGTCCGTGCCTCTGGTTACAAAAACTAGAAAAGTAAATAGATAAATTGGGGTGGTTGAGAGCAGACGTTGAAATGTATTCTCCAATTTCTAAACTGCTGGCAAATTTTACAACCTTATGTATTTCGGGCAATTGGTTTTGAAAAAAAAAAAAAAGGTGCAAAGGCGAATGAAAAATGATAAGACATTTAGTCACACGTAGATAATTGAGTTGTGAGGGGTACCGGGCTGCTTTGACTGATTCCTTATGATTAGTCAATGGATTTAGACTATAAATTAATTGTGAAAGTGACTCGTATTATATCCATCATGTTCTTTGGTCCAAATTCGATTCAGTGTATATGCATGAATAATATAATAATTTCTCTATATGAGGTCCCCGGCGTAATAATTTCCAGACTCAATCATTGGATAGAACTGCCAAAAAATCAAAAATGAATAAATCCAAAAGAAAAGAAGAGACAGATCACTCGGAGCAAGAATTGCGAACTCGAACAACTTCGACTGTCGGAGTTTGATCATCTTGATACCCATCCGACCCAGGCAATGATGCATATTGATGTTGGTATTCCAATGTCCGTCTGTCACTACCACGTGTTCCTTAGCTTCAGAGGAGCAGACGTCCGCAGCAACTTCCTCAAGTGCTTCGACGACTACCTCACAGGTACGGGGATTCAGGTATTCATAGACCGCAAAGAGATCGATTACGGCGAAAGGATTGATACCAAGATCGTGGAAGCCATCAAGCGTTCCGACATCTGCATCCCTGTCTTGTCCAAGAACTTCGCTTCCAGCGCAGCTTGCCTGATGGAAGTGGCCCAGATGGTGGAGTCGGAGAAAATCATTCTCCCCATTTTCCATGGCGTGAAGCCCTGCGTTGTTCATTACCAGCAGGGAACATATGGAAAGTCCTTTGTCAAGCACGAGAAACGCGTTGATACTGAGACGATCAGAAAGTGGAAGACTGATCTGGCAAATATTGCTGGCATTTTGGGGTTCGAAGTGAAGCACAACCGCAATGGGTAAGTGTGACCGCTGGATTGGTCTTGCTTTTCTGGCTTTCAGAATGAAAATATAAGAGTACTGATAATTGTCTTGTTCATTGCTCACCAGGCTCTCTCTGGGATCCAATAAACATCTGGAGATTCCATCGTTTTTTCTTTTTATTAGCAATGCAACTTTTATCTGTCCTGACTATCTCTAATGTTGCGGTCATCTCCACGTTTTCTTCTTTGGTTAATTAATTGTCACCGGTGCCTCTATCCGAAAAAACAAACTCAAACCTTGTTTAACTGGTGTTGGACTCTGACGGCTACATCCAAATGGTCGCTACCGCCCTTCCTTCATATATAAAAAAGGAAAAAAGAAAAGCAAACTCCTTTTTCATTTTGTAGGTATCACGTGTGACATTCCGAAATTTTCGCCAATTGAAAATTATGAAATAACTAAGTTTTATGAAATGTCTTTCATGATAAATTCTCTCCTGGAACCGATCATTCAGGAGGAATGCTAACCATTAGGGAAAGGCTAATGGGGGAATTAAATTTTGACTAAAGAAATTCGATCGTGAATGGTTTGACCATTAAATCATGAAGTGATATTTTGAGCCACTGTTGGCGATCTAAGGATAGTTAGGGGTTAGTTCGTCCTTTGTCCTAGTAGTGGATCGTGGGTGATTCGTTGGACCATGAAAAACGACTTGACGAATGATTCTGAAATTATACCGAGCGATCGTACCCCTTGGATCAAGTGATTGATCTTGGCGATTTTAATGACAACGAGGTAAATCACGATCGAGCGAACTTGCGCGTGACTCGATTGATGCTCAGTCGTCATGAGTTGATTCAGCAAATTTCCTCAACAAGCCGCCCATTAGCTCGAAAGCGCTTTCGAGTTGCATTTAATAAATTTAATTATTGAATTTTTGCCCAAATTGGATACGGAAAATTAGGAAGTTATTCGCGGAACGTTAGGACGACGTTGCACATGACACGTGTGAATTTTTGGTGTGCTTAAATCTTTCGGAAAATTCAATTTCAACGAGAAATGGAGAAAGTGACGATTTTACCCTTAAAGATTTTACCCTTGGATATTTTAAAGCAAGATTCGATCCGAACCGTTAATTTTAAGATTAAATTGAATCTCAGCCGTTGGATCAAAAAGATTTGAGGGGTATTTTGGTAATTTACCATAAAGTTTATCAAAATTGATTTTAAAGCATTTGACCCATTCTCTCCTCTCCCCTCCCCCATCTGGCAGCCCCCTCCTCCGTGAGCAATCCCCCCCCCTCTCAACCGTGAGCCTTCCCACTCCTCCGATCACTCTCTCTCCCTCATGCCCAAGCTGCGCCTGTCGCCACCCAAGCCGATCGCCACCATACGAGAGCCGTACACCGTCGCCGCCGTCCCGATTAAATGCCGCCGCTTTCCCGTTCTAGCCGCGATAGTCTAGAAGCGGCGAAGTCCCGCTCTAAACCCAATTTAGGATTTCGCTATCGACAGGCGATTTTGGGCGAAACTAGGAATAGATTAGGTACGGAATGGCATGATTTAGAAGTGGGATTAGGTGGCGGGCCTTAGAATTGAAACAAGAAAATTTTTATTGGAAAATTCAGAATAATAGTGGGCTGCGAATTACTGTTCACGAGCTGTGATTTACTGTTCACGGGCTATGATGATTTGTTCGGGACGTAAGTTGGATTTTTAGAACCGGTATTTTATGGCGAGAAAGTTCCGTGAAGGATCGGAATTAATCCGACGCCGTTTGGTGGGAGAAAAATGAGAATTTACATGTTGGATGTATATTTAAATTATAAATAAATTGTGGTGATTAAATTGAGTATGTTGTTGTGCAATTGGGTGACTGTATATGCTTGTTGGGTGCACACGTGAGTTAGATTAAATTAATTATTGGTATTACCATGTCCAATGCTGAATGTGCATGAGTTATGTGTAAAATAATGCGTGTGCGGGCTACGTGTAAAGGGCCAATTGCGTGTGATAAATGCGTGTGGAGCATGGGCATGAGTGAGAAGGAAATTGTGGTGTGGCAAGTGATGGTGGGAAAGTGTGTGAAAGTGTGAAAGTGCGAGTTTGGGATCGGGCCGAGTATCATAAACTCGGGCCGCGATCACGTAGGTCTGTTGCATTTGGCACAAGCTGAGGCTTGAAAAAGCAAGAATGAGAATCGGTCCGAGGCACGATCAGCTCGGGTGAGACCGGGATTGGACCAAGGCATCATAAGTTTGGGTTCCAATCATGCGGGACTGTCGCATTTGGAGTGGGCTGAGTTGGGATCGGGCCTGGAGCGTGTGATGCTCAGATGTGATTGGGGCCTAAAGGCGTGAGCAGGCACCTTGGGTTGGATGTGGTGAATGATCGCGGTGTGCACTGAGGCGTGTCTTCAACGCGGGTCACTGGCGAGGAATGAGAAAGAGGAAATGAGAATGGAAGGAATAGTGGGATGAGAATTGGTATATGCGTGTGTTGCATACGACGTGATTGTGATTAAGTACGGGTGTACACATATTTGAGTCGACTATATTATTTGAGGTGCCTGCGATGTGAAGACTTGATGTGTACGAATGCACGCGTGTGTACATGTGATTGTGCGGAGGTACATGATAGCCTAGGTTGGGTTTAGGGATGAACTTATCGAGAAGTGTTCTTACGGTTGTTTCAACCAAACATTTGAACCCCGACTGAGCCATGAATCCTCCACCACCGCCACTAGAGCGTTTTTGGAGTATCCGTGCACATCGAGTTGGACGTTGCAGAGTTTCCGGCGGGCGATAACTTTATCTGGATTAAGCACACTTCCACAGTGTTGTAGATGTAGTTCGGTGTGTACCTGTATATTCAGTGACTTGTAGTTTTTTGGGGCACTTGCATATGTAGTGGCTTTGTAACTGTAAATATTATGGTCTAAGTTCGCAATGGGAAATGAAAACGTATATTCTCCCTATTCTCCCCAGTTTTATTTGTCAGGGATTAATTGTTAGTATCAGCTGTGATTGTAAACCTCTGATGGAGACTTTGAGGTCGGCGACATTCTTGGGACGTCGCACTAATCGACCAGGTAAGGGTGTCGTCGCGCTCGATGGGGATCGGAGTGTGACATCACGAACTTCTAAAGAACGTTGTTTCCAGACTTCAGCAACTTTTGAGGATTGATGAGCAGGACGTGACTAAAAATTTAGTTGGAATAGACAGAGACGTGCGTGAGATGATGCAAAAACTTGGTGTCGATAATCCGAATGAACGAGTTGTTGAAGATCAGAGGAAATACGTGATTGCAGTGTGGGATATGCCCGGGATTGGCAAAACCATTCTCACAAAAGTGGTGTACAACAAAATCATTCACCTCTTTGAGGGTTGCAGTTTTCTTGAAAATGTTCAGGATGAGATTAAACAGGGAAGATTGATCTCTACAGAAGAAATTAATTCAAGACCTCAAGAGAGGAGCCTGTCCAAAGGTGGAATCCTCCAATGAAGGTACCAAATTAATAAAATTCCTATTCCAAAAAAAAAGAGTTCTCATTGTCTTGGATGATGTGGACGATTTCAGACAAGTTAAACCATTGGCTGAAGAGCTAACTTGGTTTGGTCCAGGAAGCAGGATCATTCTAACAACTAGAAGGAAAGATGTTATTGGACATTACGAAGTTCAAGAAATTAAAGAACATAAGGTTTTATCCATGAATGAAAATCATCCTCTTAAACTTTTTATAAGCATGCTTTTCGATTAGATCATCCCCTTGAGGGCTACGGCTCTCTGCCAAGCAAGATCACTTCTGCAGTTGGAAAGCTTCCTCTTGCTATTGAAATCGCGGGGTCATATTTGTATCAAAAGAGCAAAGCAATATGGGGAGAGACTTTGCAAAAATTAGAAAGAGAGCCGGATAGAGAAGTGGAACGAGTTTTGACGGCAAGCTATGACCTTTTAGGGGAAAACACAAAACAAATATTCCTTGATATAGCATGTTTCTTTACAGTTGTTGAAAAGACAATCCCATGTTACATCTGGGATGCTCGTGAACGTCTCCCAAATATAGGTGTTGATGAACTTCAAAATGTCTTTTCTGAAAATTGGAGAAGGAAATGAGTTTTTGATGCATGATCAATTAAAAATCTTGGGAAGAGATATTGTCAAGAAGGAAGATCATGGAAACCCGGGAGGCGCAGCAGGCTGTGGGATTATAAAGACGTACAAACAACATTGCGGCAAAGGCAGGTAAAATCACACTGAGATTTCTCCAGCATTCTTGTTAAGTTTTCCACTGGATACGGTGATTATGATATATTGTTTTATTGTATACATTTTGGTTCTAATTTGCACTTCTCTTTTTTCACCAAATTGGTAGGGTACCGAAAAGGTTGAAGCTCTTTGTGCAAACCCCAATTTTAATCAAGATGAACCGCAATCGACTGTTTTCATTGTGACGATTTTCATCATCTGTCGAATCTAAGGTTTCTTGAATTGGACTATGTCGATATTGAAGGAAACCGGAGAATCTTCTTCTTCCGAACCTAATATGGCTTGATTGGCATGGATGCCATGAGAAATCTAAGTTGTTTGCCTGGAATATGACAAACCTGGTAATTCTCAACATATGTTCAAGCCACGTGGAATTTGACTTGGAAGACTGGAAAAAATTGATGCTGGTAAGACGTGTATGTTCTGGTGCCCTTCTTGTATATACAGAATGCACCCTGCACTCCATCTTAAGACATTGTAGTTCAAGTAATAACCAAACATATGAATCATGCTGTTTTTGCAGGAGGCTGGGAGTTTAAAAGTCTTGAACCTAAAAAAGGTTGTAGTAACTTCATTGCATCTCTGGAGTTCCCTGCCTCTGTGCCTTTAGAATGCTTGATCCTGGAAGGTTGTTTCTTAGTAATTCCAAAATATCCTGAATCCACTTCTACCTTAGAGAATCTCTAGTTTCTTTAAACATGAAGCATTGCAAATATTTTAAAGATTTGCCAGAAGTGCTGTGTTTCATGAAAGCATTGGAAGAACTTCTCATTGATGGAACTGTAATTGAAAGACTTCATTTTGAGGGCTCTCTGCCAGCACTTGAAATTCTCAGTGCTTGCGAATGTGAAGAGTTGGGTGAGGTCACTGATTCCATTAGATTGTTAAAGAATCTTCGGAAGCTTACTTTAAGAAGTTGCAAACAGCTAAAAGGTCTTCCACATGTCATAGGAGAGCTCGTTCTGCTACAGGAAATGGACCTGTCGTACACCTTAATTAATGAATTGCCTTCTTCTGTCAAGGATCTGAAAAAACTCTTAAGAGTGCTAAAGATGGTTCATACTTACCTTGAAGAATTCCCTGAAGCCATAAAACATCTTGAGAAGCTTGAAGAGTTGGATTTCACCCACTGCAAAAGTTTGAGTGGAGATTGCGACATTACAGGATTGTCTTCTTTGAGAATCTTGAGATTAAAATGCACAAGAATTTCTCATGTGCTCGCTAGAGGTTATGGGCAATTTAATCTCACCATTCTTGAATTAGATGATGGCGTAGATAAGCAGACGGTCTCATAATTTTGCTCTTGCTCAGACCTTGTTATCCACAAAATGCGGAGATCCTGTGTATTTCATGCTTTAGTCTTGAAGGTCCAAAATTAAGGTATGTCTTGGAAATTTCTCATCCATGTGGGCTTAAACGAGTAAGTGGATAACTGAGAAAGTTGACTTCGTCAGATGGCTCTTCTCTTGATAGGTTACATTACTATTGATGCCAGATTTAGTGTGCATGAATGATGTCAAACTATGTTTCTAAAGAGCTTGAACTTGAAGCGTCTTTAGAACCCTTTGAAGTATGAGTTATCATACAAAGAAAGAGAGATCTTGTATTGGGAAAGACAATACCCTTCGTTTCTTTTTTTTTTTTTTTCTTGTGTTTGAAGACTCTGCTCTTCTTTTGACAGCATGTATCTGGACATTCTTGTAGTAGTTTACTGCTCATATCTGTGACCTTTATATGTCGAATTTAATCTCAAACTATATGAGCATTTTTGTATTAGCTTGTTCCACTATCAATGCGACTGGTTCTGTTTTCTTCCTTGCCGTCCAATGATTGGCAGGGGCCACTTTAGTTGGTTTTGTTTTTATGTGTCTCAGTTTATTGAGTATTTTGCATGTAAGTTTGTTTTTTTCCTCTTTCTCTTTCCTTTCTCTGTTTTTTTTTTTCTGCATAGGCCTATTATCAGCAGCAAGTAAAAGTAAAGGATTGTCATCACATTAGTTCAGTACATACCAATACAATCACTCCCATCTTAGGACTACAAGCATATGTTGAACTCAAGTTGATATTTCAACTTAAAATAAAACACTCTCTTAATATTACAAGTGCACTCAAATACACACTCATACAATAGGCATGTCTTTATGCCTAACACTCAGTGGACTCTCTACACTAATGCTACACACTACAACACTCTATGAAGACCCCACTCACGTATAATCCTCACTACAGAACACCACACAACTCTCTACACCTCTACACTCACGCACAAGGAGCGAGTGCTCCTACTTATGGGCTGCTAAATTCGGTGGAGTGCATTTATTGCTTGCCGATTTCCCTCTAGAGAAATCTAGAGGTGGAGCAAGTTGACAAGTAGCTCAACTTGTTACCTGAATTTATTTTGAAAATATCTAGAGATGGAAGCTTGAGGAAATATCTAGTGGATGAGAGAGAGGAGGCGGTGCTCTGTCCAACAGCATATACTGCCAAATTCAATTTGAAGTGATAGAGCACAAAGCAGGGGAATTTCTTTGGAAATGCAAGGCGTTCAGTTTGAATGACCTAATGCTATTTCCTTGGTTTGCAGCTTGCAGCATCGTATGATTTAATTGGGTTGTGCATAAGTGTTGGATGCAAAACAAGTCTCAAGGAAACTTGGGCAAGCTGTTGCTAAATCGAACTGGACGTCCTAGTTCTAAATATGGTTGCTTCATATTTTGTTGTTTTCTCCTTTTTATAGTGGCCCTCTCCTGGTTCTGTTGTGATCTATTTTCTGGTACTCAAAGCGCGTCTTCACTGGTGTTGATATGTCACCAATCATATGCTAGGATTGAGTAATCTTTCTTTCGAAGCTTGTAAACGGTTTTGTGAGTTCATGAATTCGCTCATGACCCTAGATATTGAAGGAAAGTTGTCCCTCATGCATTTAGCCTTAAAATAAAAACACACCTTGCAGCCAACAAAGAAATCTTTTTAGGGCATCAGTATTCCGTGGGATTCACATTGAATATGCACAATACAGGATGAAGAATATGAAGTGACAGTAGGAGCTTATTACATTGCTGAAGATATAGTAGAATGTGAAGTGATTGCCTTAAGTGGCTAAGATTTTTCTCACTCCGATGATACTGAGTCTCGAATTCACAAGCTAGCTGGTGAAGTTTTTAAGGATTGTTGGTCGTCCATCAGAATCCAAACTATTTTGGTTCCGATTACTTTAAAGAATGGAGTGGTTATAGGCTTACTTGGTAGTCATTTGCAAGTCCATGTCGAACTGGAACATTATCAAACCGAGAGGGAAAGAGATGGCAAACACCTAAAGTTCCTCAAAAAGGAAAAGTCTCATTTAAAAAGTGAAATTCAAAATAAGAAAGGCTCAGTTCTTTTATTGCAGACGTAAATGGATTTGATCCATTAGATTCATGATTTTGTTCATTTTGAGTCAAGGCTTGCCTTTGCACCGGGAATAAGTAATCAGAAAAGTTCCAAGTAGTACCGATGAAAATGTACAAATAACTTGTGCATGGCGGGTACCCATTTACTTCAGCACACTCTTCCAGGGTCTCTATTTCTCCAGCTTCTTCGCATTTGTCTTATAGGTTCATGCTCCATCTCTCTCTCTCTCTCTCTCTCTCTCTCTCTCTCTCTCTCTCTCCTGGTTTGCTGCTTCTACGTAGTGTTATCTAGATCAACCATCCACAAGAAATTCATGAGATGCAACTGGAACAAGCAAAAGTGCATCGGGTTAGGACTGTCATAACGCCTATGTCCCAAGTAATTTATCAAGCACGCAGGCCTTAGCTCCTTGCTTAATTTGAATCAGAAATTTTAGGGCCACAGTGGTAATCTCAATCTTCAGAATACATGTTGAGGATCCAATGTCATCCTACACCAAACATGAACATATGGTGGTGAAAACCTAATGAGAAAGCAGCAAACCCATACTAAAGTAGACACAGTAATAACCCATTTGGCTAACTGAGTCGTGAAGCATTTGAGTTTTATGCTTCAAGATGGCATTAGTTCGGGATGCAACCCAGGAGTCGTGTCATCCAGAGCCAATATCAGTGTAGAGTTGGCTCGGAGATGATACATTTGTTTGCTCAAAAGATGGGAGTCTCAAAGAGAGTTTAAACCCAAGACCAACATCCGGAAACATTTCCCTTAACACTTGGGCCAACGGAAGATTTTCCAGTTATGGTCATTGAATCATATCTATTGACTTTAGCAATTCGTGTCTTGGATCTTTTTTACTAACTAAGAAAGACCAGCTTTCTCGGATGAACCGAAAGTTCTCATCAGACATAATAACTTTTCCAATTATATTTCCTTCTGCAGTAGTTCATGTAACATCCCGAGTTTCGACTGATTTTTGGGATTTATAGAGCGCGTGATTTGTCGATGTGCTTATAGTAAAATCTCGCCCGAGAACCGATCACTCTCGGTTATTATTTTAAATTAGAGATTTCGCTAGAATCGCACTTTTCGATCGAATTTTGTCGTTATTTAGACCCCGAACTTGGCAATCGATTTTTGGGAGTTTTAGAACAAAATAATTTGGACGGTGTCGATATTATTGTGACCAACGTCGAGATTATCCGAATAGTGAAAAAAAAAAGTGAATTTTTGACCGGTGCGAATTTGGACTGGTAGACCTCCCTCGTAGTGTGTCGGAGATTATTTTATTTTGGTCATTTGCCCTAGATTATTATTTGGGATTTTTAGTGGACCGTTAGACCATTTTCCGAATCTAAATCAAGACTGTTAGGTCGATTTTTGGTTTAAACCGTGTCCATTGGATCGCGCTTATAAAATATTAATCAGTCCTTTTCCCTCCTTTTTTCTCTCTCTCTCTCTCTCTCTCTCTGCCATCTTTGTCCCCAAATCGTCTCTTCCTCTCTCTCCTTTTCTCTCTCTCTCTCTCTCTCTCTCTCTCCCTTTTCCCCCTCTGCCGTGCGCGCGTTCCCCATGCGCACGTCCCCTCCCCTGCATGCACCCACCCCCTGACATCTCCCTCTCTCTCCTCTCTCCTCCCTCTTCTTCCTCTTCTCTCTTTTCTTCTTCTTCTTCTCTTTTCCTCTTGACCCGGCCAGTCTTTGCTCGTTCTGGTTTTGCTTTGCTTGACCGCCATGGGAAGCTCGCCCGGCCGTCGCGCGCCGCCGTCGCCAGCCCGACCGCCCGCGCCAGCGACCCGGCCAGCCCCATCGGCGTCGCCCACCGGCCCGCTCCCTTCCTCCCCTCTCGCCCTTTGGACAGCGGTCGGCTTCATCCCTTCGCCCAGCCCTTCGTCGCCAATGCGCGCTGGCAAATTAAGCGGCCCTTCGCCCACTACCCGCGTCGGTAGTAGCCGCTTCAATAACCAGCGTCCTTACCTCTCTCCGCTTCCGACGCTTCTCTCCGGTCAGTTCCTTCAGTCCAAACCCAGCCTGCCCCTTTCCGCCACCAGCGGCCCGGCTACTTGTCGCCCGGCCGTAGAAACTGACCCATGGAAATCATGCATTTCGTCCGGTCAACCATACCCTCTTAGCTTCCCGTCTCTCTCTCTCTCTCTCTCTCTCTCTCTCTCTCTCTCTCTCTCTCACCCCCGACTATCTCTCTCTGGTTCGGCTTCGCCCATTTGCCGTCGGCCGTCCGTGACCGCCGCCTTTCGTCGCCCGGCTACTTATGCGCCGTTGCGCCCGCGTCGGCTACGCGCTACCGATCTGCTCTCAAGCGGCCGGCAACAAAACCCGGCTGGCCGACGGTCAAACCGGCCAAGCCGGTGCCGCGCCGCCGTCCTCCGCCTGCACGCTGCCCTCGTCGACCGCCTCACCCTCGCCGCTCCCCTCTCCACCGCTCGCAGCCCTTCCGCAGCAGCCCCTCCGTTTTGGCCGAGGGGAACGTGAGTCCCTTGGCGTCGTCGTAACCACCCGGCTTGCCTGGGCGCGCCGCCGATTCTCACCGCTCGTGTGTCGACCCGCCCGCTCCCGTCGCCTCAAGACAATATTAGGCGAGTAAAATCCTAAACCCAATTAGCCTAATTGTGCAATTTTAGGGGTAATTTTTAGGGTTAATTAAGCTAAATTGAGGTCTAATTGAGTGTGTATGTATGTGGGCTGATTAGGGGACTCAATTGGGACTTAATAAGGTTGTGTAGGTGTGATTTAAAAAGGCAAATTGAGGGCTGTTATAGTCTTGGTCATACCAGAACCAAAAATGGGTTGCTTTGTCCAAGTTGGAAATTAATTGGTTCAATAGGTGATGGCGTGAATTTGGGCAATGTATCGGCTAATTTAGGACATGTTGGGGGTCCTAATGGGCGTTATCATATTAGGGATTTGATTGTGGAGTTTGGTTGGTCATGTCAAGTCCTAAACGGATTGGATTGTTCGTAATGCTAAGTTGTGTATTAAGTGCCGGTGTAAATGGGCTAAAAAGAAATGAGTTAGGCGTGCCGACAATGTGCTTGCCGAGTGGGAAATTGTGACTCATTGATCCGGGCACATCGGGTATAGCAATTTATTTGAATCCCATGACATGTGAATTCACATACTATGTTTTGATATGGTTGAGATTGAATACTGTTGATGCACATGTCTGTTATGAGTAAATGGTGGCCTTCAAGTCGCTTTTTAAATGTGGCTTTAGGGTCGGGCCTTGGTTGCATTTAACAGTTGTGACCTTTGGGTCGGGCCTACGGGTCGTTTATCAAGTTTGTTGGCCTTCGGTCGGGCCTACGGGTCGTTTTATCAAACCGTTGGCCTCGGGTGGGGCCCTACGAGTCGCTTTATCAGCTGTAGCCTTTGGGTCGGGCCTACGGGTCGTTATAATTAACTGTGGGCCTTCGGGTCGATATAATTGCATGTGAATCACGTTATCGATAAATGCCTAACGTGCAGGAAATGAGATGACATATTGGGCTATAAGTCGGGTGAAATTTATATTGACTTACTAGTTCATTGTCGGGTGTATTTTACCTACCTGGAGGTGCACATTAGCCTAGTTTAGAATTAGGGATTATTACTTGCTGAGTTTTCTCACGGTTGTGGTAAAACCGCATTTGGATCCCGTTATGAATTTTGAGGTGAAGAGCGGGACCCCCCGAGCCGAGACAGAGTCTCGAGGCTATGAGCTCGGAGGAAGAGCCAAAAAGGCAGTCCGGAGAGTTCTTTTGAGACATCTAGATCGACCTCGATGGAGGCCCTAGTTTAGGTCCCAGCCTTTAGGAGTGAGGGCCGCCACTTTTTGTTGTAGCCTCTTCCCGATAGATAGCTCGATATCCCTAGGCCACCGATCACTTTTTGCTTCGTGGCCCTTTTTGGTGTACCTTTTGTTGACAAAGGGATATTGTATTTAAGTTTGTAAAGAATGGATATTTTGGTTTAACGGGTTGTAATTTGTTATCGCTTGCTATTCATGGTTGCTTTTAAAATGTCGGGTGTATATATATATATATATACGTCGTTTCTGCTTGCGATCTGTTTTCTCCGATTTGGGTTTCGGGTCTCGTGACGCAATCACGGGAGTGTCGCACTCTTTTTTCGACCTATACGCGGATGTTCATGCCTCGAGGGGTGCGGGCGTGACAGTTCATCATGCCATTTAATCATTTTTCATCTCCATTCTACTCAGAGTTTGGTTGTTTTGGTGTTGTTTAAAATATTTTCTTATGAGAATGATACTGGGATACAAAGCATTTCATGGACTTGACCAAAACCAAAACTCCATCTGATCTCGCTCGTTCCTTTGTCTCATAATATTCTTTGACATAGCTAATAGAGATCGTGCGATTAGGAGTGCATATTATCAAGGCACAATCATCCTATGTTATCACCGGCATTTCATGTTTGAGAACGTGGAAAGATGGCTAAAAGGTACTTGCAACACCACAAGAGGCTAACGTCATGATCATGCTCGTTGGAAACTAGGGCGGACCTGCAATGTCTCCAATCCGTTTCCACGAGAGATGCGCTTTCTTTGTGGACTAATATGCTCTAGAGGCACATGATGTCAAGAGAGCCTTCACGGAAGTGTTGACTCATGTTGGAGAAACATCTCCAAGTGAATTTTGCTGATATCCAAACTATCCTTAGTATTATATCTACATTGTCTAAGTGCAGATATTTTCGAAGGACTGAAAGTGATACTCTTGGTGTAATTCATTAAAGAAAAGATCACAAGACTGTCATTAAAGGATCGTATAAACAGCACCATTGATCACAAAGATCAGCTAAATGATTTATATATTTCATTGAAGCTGAAGAGATCAAGTAAATGATAATGTTTAGGTAATTTATCATTTAATATGCCATTGTCTCACCATTATAGTCGTTGGTGACTGGACGTGCACAGCAGAAGATTCGCGTAAAGGAGAGAATGTAGTCCGACAGTTGTTAGAGCCGCAGCTCTGAAGATAGCAACAAAAGCCATTTCAAGAAAGTCTCGCAGGAGTTCAAGAATAGACTATATGGGCGGTCGGGCCCGTGGACAGCAGCACCAATGACTCTAACAACTACCTTGCCTCTCCGGGACCTCATCAATGACTATTTTGAAGGTGTCAATAACAGAGAAGGTCTTTGAAACCAACAAGTTAGAGAAAGTGCTCATAAAAATTCGAAATCTACTACTTGCTGTGTAGTAAGCAAAAAACTCTTGTTTGTCAATAGCACTTGTTACATTGTAATTATGTTGAAAGTTCAAGTGTACCAAGTAATAGCTGCATCCACCTCACAAAGAATGTGATCTATCAATTGATAGGAGTGGTGTATGTTGAGTGTAACTTGTTCAGTAAATTACTAGTGCAATTCAGCCCAATTTTTGGCTGTTAGTGGTGAGAGTGAACGAAGGCTTGGAATCAAAATCGAACCATTGTATATCATTGTATGCAGCTGCCTATTCTTCTACCTATCGGTTCTAGCATACAAGTGATACATTGCCTCTCATACATTTGGTGTAACCCAATATTTATTTGTTACACGATGTTTTCGTCAAAAGTTTTCAAAACCTCTAAAGCAACCTATTCACCCCTCTAGGTTGCATAGTTAGTCCCAACAATGATCTCAGATCTGTCGCCTAATCAGCAAGAAGGCTCTTGACTGATGGCCTTGTAAGTTTGCCAATGAGATAGGCGATTGGCATTGCGTAACAGGAACAATGTTTTAGCTATTGAGAAAGCCGGTGGTTCGTCTTCATGGGAAATCATGGTTGTGGTGCGAATACACAAAATTTATCAGCTCTTTCATGGCATCATGCTCACCTAGGATTCAAGTTATTAAAAGTGGACCTCATGAAATCATCACGTAATTAGCAAAGCTAATAGCATATTTATGTTTGCTAGATCTTTCTCGAACGGCTATGACACTTGGGGGTACATTAAGCACCCCACTATTTGTTCTCCGAAAGACCGAGTCCATAGACTCATCAAACAAATGAGAATAGGTCGGTGGATGGAGAAAGATTTCGTTTCACTTAGGGTGGACTGTAGTTGTACAAGATTCATTTTCTGGTTTTGATGTGTGTTTTAACACAATAAACATTTCTAATTCACAAGAGTCCTCAGCAAAACGCACTTTGTTAGTGAAGAAGTAACAAGATTAAGTGTAACATATAAGAAATGAACATGCCCGGAAAATTGATGCTTGTAATCAAGTTGGTCCATGGGAAATAGACATAAGAACTGTGAGGAGATAATGACACAAATGGTTCTTAAACTTTGGCCTAATGTGTAATATTGTCCTTGAACTTTTAATTTATTTAATATGGTCATTAGATTTTTTGGTACATGTTTAATTTAGTCTATGGACCGTATGGAAATTTTTAACGTTATCCTTTCATTAATTTAAATTCAGTGACAACATTAAACATTTTCATATAATCCAGAGACCAAATTACAAATGTACCAAAAATCTAAAGACCACATTAAACAAATTAAAAGTTCAAGGACTTATATTATATATTGGGCATAAGTTCGGGAATCATATTGAACAAATTTAGATTTTAATGATCATATTATATATTGAGTTAAAGTTCAAAAATCATTTGTGTCATTTACCTAACATTGAGAGGTTCACTCATTCTCTCTTAACTTTTTTCGTCTTCTCCATCATGTTTCAGCTGCCAATAAAAGTCGTCCATATGTCACTCTGCGCTAAATTTACCTCCGTGCATACTCGCCAGCGTGGACCGTAACATCCCCGAATTTTGACCTGAATTTTCTAAATCAAAATTTCGAGGGTAATTACGACTATTTGGCAAGATTTAACGTCATTTTAGAGTGGCCATTTATGTTTGGAACTAATACAGGTGAAAACGGAAAATTCGGCGTAAATTGAGAAAATTACGGTTTTGCCCCCCTGTGGAACACCGAGGCCGGATTCAGAGGCCGTTTGAGGTTATTTTTGCGACCAAGGTCATTTTGGGGCAATCACACGCGTCCGAGTGCAAACGATCAAAAACTCGAATTTTGACAAAAATTGAGAAATAATATTATTTTATTCCCGGGACTTCGCGGACGATTTTCGAGGGCTTAGAAAGTGAATTTCGCGAATCCGACACCGTATTATGTCTCCCATGAATATATAGGACCGGTTTGGGCAAAAATTGAAATTTCGGTCCGGGGTCGGAAAATTACGAAAATGCCCCTAGGCTATTTTATTTTATTCCGAATTTTTGGTCAATTTTGGGGTTTAACTAAGGTTAGATGGGACCAAGCCCAGACCTAGTGACCTTGGTTAGGGCATTTGACCCAATATGCCTTGCGTTATTGGGGAGAGTGGCCTAAGCCATTGGATCAAAGGGCAAATTGTCCTAAACCAGCGGATATGTGACACTTGGATCCCACTCACCAATTTTGACCACTTTTGACCAGCTCCCTCTCTCTCTCCTCGGTCCCTCAGCTCACGTTTTCCCTCTCTCTCTCCCCGATCGTTCTTCACGGCCGCTTCTTCCTCTGTCATTCTACTCATAGAAGCCATATTCCATGGCCGGGTTTCCAATTGCGCCCGCCCGGGCTGCTGACCTCGAGCCACCACTTACGCCGCCCAGCGCCCACCAGGCCTCGAGTCTACCGAGCTTCCCCCCCTTTGGATCGTCCATGCAACCCGTTCCGGTAGGAAGGAGAGGGGCTACCACTTGATCTCGCCCGCCCGGTGCCTTGGCGCCATCTTGCCGCCCGTCACTTTCCCGTCGACCAGCCTCACCCTCACCGTCCCTCTCTCCACCGTCCATAGTTCCCTCTCCTCAACAACTCCCCTGTTTTGGGCCGAGGAGACCGCGAGCCCCGCCCGCCGTTGTGACCGCCGGCTTGCCCCCGGAGAGCCGCCGTCAATTCTCATCGTGTGTCGGTAGTCGATCGCCCGCTCCCGTCGCCTCAAGACAATTTTAGGCAAGTATCAAACCCCTAATCCCAAATTAGTCTTAATTGCACGTTAGGTGGGTGAATAAGGGTTTAATTAGACTAAATTATTGTCTAACTATGGGTAAATGTCTATTGGATGATTAGGGGTTATAATTAGAGCCTAATGGAATGATTTAAGTGTGATTTGGTGACTAATTGAGGGCTGTTTGGGTACTGTTCATACCAGACCCGAATTTGGAATGATTTGCCTAAGTTGGGATTAATTGGACTCTTGTGTGATTGTTTAAATCGGGTGATCCAATACTTAAGTGGGACTTAATAAGGTTGTTTAGGGATGAATTAAGGCTGGAAAATCGTATGATGTCGAGAACTGTTCATGGAGGTCCAAAATTGCTCTAAATTGCCTAATTTGAGCATCAAATGGTCTATAGAGTAAGGGCTTGAAAATTAGGCGTTTTAAAGGCAATTTAGGACTTGTTGGAATTCTAGTGGTACGCCATGTTCGAGGATTTAATGGCTAAGTTTGATTAGGACATGGCGGGCCTTGGGTGTATTGCTTTGAATTGGAATAAGTGCGTGAAATGAGCGCCGGATCATTTGGGGTTAAATGGAAATGATTGAACATACCATTAATGCGTTGAAATTGACAAATCCGCCCGTAAATTGTATTTGGTCTCTTGGCATGGGTAATTGATTTGAATTCCCGAGCATGTGAATGGCATATGTGCTTGTTATTAGCCGAAATAGAGTGCATGGGTATATATGACGAGCCTTTTAAACTATGGCCTTCGGGTCGGGCCTTCTGGTTGGAACAAACTGTGGCCTTCGGGTCGGAACAAACTGTGGCCTTTGGGTCGAGCCTTTGGGTTGAAACAAACAGTGGCCTTCAGGTCAGAACAAACTGTGGCCTTAGGATCGTGGCCTTCGGGTCGGAACGAACTTTGACCGATGGGTCGTGGCCTTCGGGTCGGTTTAACTGTTGTTGGCCTTAGGGTCGTGGCCTTCGGGTCGATATAACTGCATATGTTTTATAATGGTATTAAATGCCTAATCTGCAGGGCGGGAATAGTGAATTGGGCTGTGGGCCCGGGTGAACTTATACTGGTTGTTATACTAGTTCATTGATTTATGTGTTTTATTTATCCTCTGGAGGTGCACATTAGCCTAGTTTAGGATTAGGGGTTGTTACTTGCTGAGTTTTCTTACGGTTGTGGTAAAATTGATATTTCAGATCCCCGGCCATGAGTTTTGATGAGGACCAAGAGCAGCTTGAGAGTTCGTCAGAGTCGTCGGGTTCTGATCCTGACTGGGTACCGTAGGTTTGATATCAGTGTAGGAGTGAGGGCCACCACTTTTTGACTGTAGTCCCCTTCCGGTAGATAGTTTGATATCCCTAGGCCACCGATCCCTTTTTGCTTTGTGGCCTTTTGACAAAAAGGGATAATATATTTTTGTCTAAAATTTTGGGATAGTGTATCTAAGTTTATAATAGAATGTATATTTTGGTTTAATAGATCGCCGCACTCAACCTATACGTGGATCTCATGCTATTCATGGACCTTTAGACCTGGTTACAACCCAAAGACATTGACCATAATAAAGAAACTTTTTGAGCCATTTGATATCGAAAATTGGCGAATATATTATAATGCCTCGCCTTACAATATGTCCCTAAAAAAGCACGTTGAGGATAGTAAAGGCATCATTTTCGAATGTCCCAAAAGAAGAGCATGATAATTGTTGGAGCTGTGTCCCGTGCTGCTATTGTTTTTCTTGTCGTTTTAGTCTTTTCTATTTTGCAGTCAAGTTTGATTTGTTAGGCAGTTAGTTTGTTAGCTATTTTCTAGGAAGTGGAACAAGTCAGTTTTTTTTTTGCACGTTTGTGTGCAGTTCAAAATAGGTTCCTATTAAGCTTGTTCTTGATGCTTTTTGTAAATGTTAATTTTTAGTCTTCTATTCCATCTCTCTCTGCAGAATCAGAAAATTGTGATAGCTGATTTTTTTTCATCTTCATTAACATTGGTATCGAGCCTCTGTGGGATCTTAAGGGACTGTGGAAGTGAGGGTAAGCGAGCCCTGCAGAGACAAAAGCTGATGGAGGCGGGACCAAGTGGATTCTTCTGCAATGGCTACTCCAGGTCTTTTTTGGGGAAAATTATCAAGCTTGGGCTGTCAAGATGATAGCATTCTTGGAGGGATGGGAGGCTGTGGAGAATGATTATGAAATTGCTCCACTTCCAAACAATCCGACCTTTGAATCGATAAAGTTCGTGAAAGAGAGAACCACAAGAAAGGGCCAAGGCAAAGTCTTGCCTCGTATGCTCTTGTCTCACCCCTTATCTTTACAAGGATCATGAGATGTGATTCTGATAGGCAATATGGGATTGCTTGAAGGATGAATACGAGGGAGATGAGAAGATAAGAAGCATGAAGGTGCTGAATCTCTTAAGGGAGTTTGAGAGACAGCAGATGAAGGATCGTGAGTCAAGGAAGGAATACCGATAAGCTAATTGAGATAGCTGAAAAGATCGAGTTTTAGGGACTGACTTGAAGGATGAAAGGCTGGTTCTGAAGAAGATCCTAGTGTCTCTTCCGGAGAAGTTTGAAGCCACCATAGCTTTTCCGGAAAATACAAGAGATTTAGCTTACATAAAGCTTGCAGATTGTTAAGTGCCCCCATGCACACGTGGAGCAAAGAAGACTCGATGAGAAGAGAAGAGCCCGTAGAGGGTGCACTGCAAGCTAAAGTGAAGTTCAATGATGGAGGCAAAGGGAAGAAATGGAATCAGTCCAAAGGAAATGCAGGTGACTCCAAGTTTGCAGCAAAAGAAGGAAGTTCTAGTGGGTCTGGCAAATGGAAGAAGAACAAGAAGCCTTGTCAACACTGTGGTGGAACTACTCATCAGTCCTTTAGATGCTGGAGGAGGCCTGATGCTAAGTGCAGAAGATGTCACAAGATGGGTCACATGGAAGCAATTTGCAAAGCTTAACAATCACCAAGCAAGCACGGGAAGCACGTGATAGCGTTGAATGAGACCCGAGGAAGAATGATTGTTTGTGGCTTCCTATATTCGGGTTCTCCTATTGAGAATGATGCATGGCTAGTGGATAGTGGTTGTACCAATCATAGGATTGGCGGTTTGAAGCTATTTAGGAGTCTAGACAGGTCGGTCAGTCCAAAGTCGAATTGGCAATGGATAGTATATCAAGTGCAAGGGAAGGGTACAAAGGGCTATTGAAGGAAATCGGGAGGTGAAGTCGCTTAGTGATGTTCTCTTTGTGCCAAAAATTGACCAGAATCCGTTGAGTGTTGGCTAATTAGTTGAGAGGGGCTATAAGGTGAAGTTTGAAGGAAATGAATGCCTTATTGATAATGCAAATAGCAAGGAAGTGTTGAGAATGTCAATGAAGGACAAGTGCTTCCTGTTCAAGCTACAAGAAATGCAACAAATGGCTTTGAAGTGCAAAGAAGAAAAATGCAGAGCTATGGCATAAAGGCTTGGACATGTTCACTAGAAGAATATGTTGTTCGTGTAGAGGAATAGCTTGGCGGATGACTTGCCAAGTTAGAAGGAGGAATTTCCACAATGCGTAACTTGTCTTCTTGACAAGCAAGCCAGATTTCCTTTCAAACAAGGAGATTTGGAGAGCATGTGAGAAGCTTCAATTAGTCCACACAGGACATATGTGGACCTATGTCCGAGTCATCTCTCAATGGTAGCAAGTATTTCATTACTTTCACAGATGACATGACTAGGATGAGCTGGATTTACTTTCTCGCAAGCCAAGTCTGAAGTTGCTAATTTGTTTGTGAAGTTCAAAGCCTTAGTTGAGAATCGTAGTGGGAAGAAAATCCAAATGCTCAAGTCTAATAATGATTCTCGAGTATATTACTCACAAGTTTAAGTTAAACCGTGAGGAAGCAAGCATTATGCAGCAGTTCACTACCCCTATTCACCTCAAATGTAATGGGGTCAATGAGAGGAAAAATAGAAGCATTATGGAAATGGCCAGATGTATGATGCAGGAGAAGATGTTACCTAAGAAGTTTTTAATGAGGCAAGTTTAGTAATCGCAGTTGTTCTTGTTGAACAGATTGCCCTCAAAGGCCTTAGAGAGGTCAACACCTTTTGAAGCCCTGATATGGTGTTAAACCTTATGTAAAGAATTTAAAAGTTTTTGGGTGTTTGTGTTATACGTGATGTTCCTTAGGTCAAGAGGGACAAGCTGGATCAAAGAGTTGAGCACGAGTCTTCATTGGATACAGTCTCCAATCAAAGGCTTATAGGATTTTTCAGCCTATGAGAAGGTGACTGTGAGCAGAGATGTTGTTTTTCTAGAGGAAGATGAGTGGAATTGGATGGAAGAAAAGAATGCGGTGATGTAAGAAATCGAGAACAATGACCGCAACAACCGTGACAAAGTTGATGAAGTTGTGAATGGATTGGAAGATACTATACATGATATGCCAATAAGAGGCACACGGTCACTTGCTGAAGTTTATGAAAGAAGCAATGTGGCGTTGCTTGAACCAGCTAACTTTGTGGAAGCTAAGGAGTATCAAGTGGATTGCAACAATGCAGGAGGAGTTGGCAATGATTCAAAAAAACCACACATGGGAGCTTGTTGATGCAGACCATCCGACAAGAATGTGATTGGGTTAAGTGGGTGTTCAGAACAAAACTTAATCTTAATGGTTTTGTCAATAAACACAAAGCTAGACTAGTTGTGAAAGGCTATGCTCGGGATATGGGGAGTAGATTATTCTGAAACTTTTTCGCCTATTGCAAGACTTGATACAATCAAAGCTACTATTAGCTATTGTAGCGGAGAAGGGGTGGCCTATATTTCAGCTAGATGTCAAGTCTGCATTTCTGAAAGGAGAGCTCAAGAGGAGATTTTTGTTGAACAACCTGAAGGCTTCAAAGTGCCAAAGGGCAAGAAGAGAAGGTATCTGATTGAGGAAAGCTCTATATGGACTGAAGCAGGCTCCAAGAGCTTGGTATGGGAAGATAGACAGATATTTGCAAGATTTTGGCTTTGTAAGAAGCTTGAGTGAGTTCACTCTTTATGTCAAGAGGGTGAATCACAGTATTGTGATTCTATCACTCTATGTAGATGATTTGTTGGTGACAAGGAATGATGTGGAACTGATAGAGAAGGTGAAGCAAGGTCTGTTTGTAGTTTTTTAGATGTCAGCCTTGGGAAAGATGGCTTATTTCCTGGGTCTGGAAATCACACAAGCTTCACATGAGATCTTCATCTGCCAAAAATGCAATACATGAAGGAAATTTTGAAGCAGTTTCATATGGAAGATTGTAGAAGTGTCAGCACTCTATGACTACTAAGGAGAAGCCGCAAAAGAATGATGGAACAAAAGCGGTAGATGCTTCATTATATAGAAGCTTAATTGGATGTCTCATGTATCTCACAGCAACTAGACCAGATATTTTATTTGCTGTGAGTGTTTTATCTAGGTTCATGAGTAGTCCTAGTCGGTTACATTTGGTCGCTGCAAAAAGGGTCTTGAGATACATCAAAGGAACATTGTTCTTTGGTGTGAAGTTTAGGAAAGGCCAGAAGTTTAAGTTGCAGGGTTTTTCTGATAGTGACTAGGCTGGCTCAAGTAGATGACATGAAAAGTACATCTGGGTACTGCTTCACTCTTGGTTCTGCTTGTTTCTCCTGGTGTTCCAAAAAGCAGGAGATTGTAGCTCAGTCCACTGCAGAGGCTGAGTTTATAGCAGCTACTGCAGCTGCAAATCAAGTTTTGTGGCTGAAGAAGATAATGAAGAATCTGTGGTTGAGTTTTGGTGATTGCATTGAAGTTTATGTGGACAATCAGGCCGCTTTAGTAATATCACGTAATCCAATTTTTCATGGCAAAACCAAGCATTTTAAGATCAAATTCTTTTCTGCGTGAAGTGCAACAAAGTGGTGAAGTTAAGTTGGTTTATTGTAGATAAGAAGATCAGCTTGCAGACATGTTCACAAAGCCACTTCAAGTTGAAAGATTTGAGCTGTTAAGGGAGAAAATTGGAGTTTGCAGCAGCAACTGATCCAAGGAGGAGTTTGTTGGAGCTATGTCCCAGTGCTGCTGTTGTTTTTCTTGTCGTTTTAGTCTTTTTCTGTTTTGCTATCAAGTTTGATTTGTTAGGCAGTTAGTTTGTTAGCTATTTTCTAGGAAGTGGAACAAGTCAGTTTTTTTTTTTGCACGTTTGTGTGCAGTTCAAAACAGGTTCCTATTGCTTGTTCTTGACAGTTTTGTAAATGTTAATTTTTTAGTCTTCTATTTCATCTCTCTCTGCGGAATCAGAAAATTGTGATAGCTGATTTTTTTCATCTTCATTAACAATAATTAAGTCTAACACAAACAGCCCCGTGCTAGTAATCACAGTGCCTATTTATCATATCATCTTTTTATTGGCATTATCCATATTAACTGGACAGTCGGAACACGAGGTTCTTAGCCTGAACTTGCACAAGAAGGAGCAGTCACCTGATGTCACAACTTCTGAGCAAAACATTGCTCTGCGAACAAGTCGAACATAGTAGATTTTCTAGATAGTCACCAGAAACGCCTTTACTCATAGGAAGGCCAATCGAGAACAGTACCACATGTTTTCAGTAGTAATACTGGGAAGAGAAAATATACTGTTTGCATCAATTGCTAAAATAGAAAAGTGATGTCTTTAATCTTCACATATTCTTTTTGTTGTTTTGCAAGAGAGCACTCCACCGTTCACTCTCTCTAAGGATCTTTTGCGAGCGTCTGCCCTCTTCAGTTCTTTGGCTGTAGATGAAAAGAGAGTTTTTTGAATCAGTTTTGGTGATAAGGGTGAAACCAGAACAACAAATATAGCCGCCTCAAAAAACTTTACCAGCTTTCTGTTCTTCTCGCTTCTTGGCAGCTTCTGCTCTTTGTTGCCGAATGAGGGCTAAACGCTCTGCAGGAAATAAGATGTGCAATAATGAGCACCAAAACCAAAACTAGAAAGGAGAAGGGAATGGATATGATGAATGATCGAGAAAAAACTGACGGATTATCAACAAAGACGAGAGACACGACACTGCTTGTCTTTGCTCTTTGTTTTGATTGATTGACTTAACTACATCTTAGAGATAAAGATTCGAGTTTTTAATTTCCCTCCCTTCACCAACAAGGCAACAACTGTATCCCAACGTGTCTTGCTTAAATTCTCCCTCCATCTTTGGATTTTCAATTGAATAACACTTTCAGTCCCTTTCCGCTTCTGTAATTATTTGGCACAAATACACCACAAAGTTTAACAAAATCAAGTCTCTCCTTAAACGATTGAAGGCTATCATATGACATTTTCAACCGAAATAGGCAGGCGGGCATTACTTACTTCAGTCTCTTCACCAGATTCTTCTCCTGATCCTTCTTCTACGCGCTCAGCTTCTTCCCGAGAACAACTACATCTCCTCCACCTTTCTATGAATTTCCTTACATATCCTACACAGCTTTTGATTAGACAGTCTTTCTTAGCTGGACGTCTTGTTTCTACACTGTCTTTTCAGTATCAGAATCTAGTTGTGTAGAGCTGTCTGTGCAAATCAAATCTTAGGCAAATCTCATGCAATCCTTCTTATAGAAGTTTGTTATACGCATGATTTATTTTTCTTAGACATGGTTTCTGGATTTTGTGTGTATGTCTGGTAGGTAAGATTGACAATGTTTGGATTCAGTAACCCACCTTGATTCGTGTATATTCAGAGATGAGAATTTGTATATGACAGAGTTCGAGATGCAAACTAATGTCAAGCACTCGTGGATGCTTAAGTTTATTATGGGTAAAGAAAAAGTTTACACTAGCATTGTTGTTTCATGTCGCGTGCAAGAAGTTCGGTCACAATGGCTAACTCGCTTTCTACACATGTTGTGCTGCCAATTGTGATTATTCAAATTTGCTTCTTCCCCAACAGATCATTCAAAGAGTTGGATTGCAATTCTGAACCGGTATGGCTTTACACGAACTAAGAAACATGCTAATACAAGTTGTTGTCTGTGATCATTGAACAAGAAGGCAGTTAATTGCCAGCTCTAGGAATAAGTTAGAGTTGTGTGTTTGGCAGAGATCATTACTGGCTAATGTAACATTACAGCGAGTAGAGGCCTGCTTGGGAATGGGAAGTTGTTCATGATCTGTCCTTAATTATATCTGATCTTCTTTTGAAGCGATAATATTTGTCTGATGACCTTCTGTGTTTAAAATAGATACCGTGATTTCACAAGTGCGTATTATCATGGTGTGGACTAGTCTATGATATCACTCTGCACGCACGTTCAAAAATGTGGAGAGGTGGCTAAAGGAATTCCGAGACCACACTGAGGCCAACATCGTGATCATGCTCGTCGGTAACAAAGGCGGACCTGCACCATCTCTGTGCAGTCTCCCTCGATGATGCTAAAGCATTTGCAAAGCAAGTGCACACCTTCTTCATGGAGACATCCGCGTGGAGGCGCTTAAATGTCAAGAATACCTTCACAGAAGTGTTGACTCGGATCTACCGCGTTGTCAGCAGGAAGGCTCGACATCGGCGACGACCCTGCAGCCCTGCCAAAGGGACAGATGTTCAAGATCTGGAACAGGGACCATGTCTCGCCGTCAAGAATCTGATTGTTGCTCATCATGAGAAATCATGGATCCGGTGCGAAAGTGCTTTGCTCTTCATAGCATTGTGTTTCCAATAGAGGGAGCGACACTGAAGTTGGACTCCATCAGTCATCATGTATAGAAAAACTTAGACACTCTTATAGCATATTAATGTTAGATGAAATGATTGCATTTAAAAACAAATGAAATTGGCAGTTACTCTTTCCTTGTTGTTTGCTTCCTGTTCTTTCTTTTTTCCCTTTTGAACTTACTCTGCTGGGTTTCTACACATGTTTCTGAAAAGCATTACCTATTATTCATAATGCAAGTATGGTTCATCATCTGCAATTACTAAAAGCATAATCATGATCAGTCGTTATTGCAAGTGCATTTTTACGATACTTCGTTATGTGTAGCCTGAGTTATCACTACTTCTGTTACCTGATATAGCGAATCCTGAAGATTGTCAGAATATAGTTTGTGAAGCCTGAAACTCCAGCGATTGCACTTTACCCAAAAAAAAAAAACTCCAGCGATTGCTGTGGAAAGTCTTTGTTTGGAAAAATAGAACAGTCTTAAGATATATAGCTAGTTGGAGTAAAATAAAATTCTCTAATCCAAGACGTCTGGTGGAGGCCCTGAGTTCTGAGTTACAGCAAATAATAATTAGCAATACCATGCATGATAGGGACAGGGAAGCTTAACTTAAATCTCAGATGGAGAACTGTGGCGCCAAGAGGAAATGTATTGGGGCATGAGGGCTTGAATTGATTTGTTGGGTTGGGAAAAGCTCTTCCACGGAACAACCATTAGAAGAAGACAGCGAAACAGGATCTCTATACTCAAGAATCCTTATGACGGTGTAGAGAACCCCAACTAGAACAAACAACACTGCAGTATTTCATGGAGTTGTGCACTACTGTAGGACGTTGCAATTTCCTTTCATCAATTGATTAGTGTCCTATTTTGGTGACCGAGGATATGAATAGCTCCCTAATTCAAGCTGTCAACTTGGAAGAAGTGAAATATCCTATTTTTGAACCGAGATCACTTTTAGCACCTGGGCCTAATGGAATGAATGGTTATAGAGAGAATTGGGATGTGATACAGAAATATGTTTTCAAGGAAGTATGGTATTCCTTTTAATCAGGGACCCTCAATCCTCTGTTAAACAGTATGCGAATTACTCTTAACTCCTAAAGTCCCTAACCCTGAAAGACTTGATCAGTATCCCCTATAGGCTTAGGCAATTTTGCATACAGAGTTATTGCAAAAGCCTTGGCCAATAGGCTCAACCCCTGGCTTCCTGAATTGATTATGCCTATGAAAAGTGTTTTTGTTTGATGGAGGCAAATACAAGTGCCGGAGGTACTATCGATTAAGGAGAAGAAAAAAGGAGAATAGTTCCAGGCTATTCTGAAACTCAACATCAAGAAACTACGACAAGGATTTCCTTGAAGCGTGTATAAAGAAAAATAAGTTTTGTGCAAATGCAGGTGAACTAGATAATGCAACATGTGAAGACTGTAACTTTCAGTATTGAGCTAAATGGGGAGCCCTTACGATATATTTCGAGCCTTTGAAAGGAATCCGACAAGGAGACCCTTTTTCCTCTTGCTTATTAATCTGATCGCAAATGTATTATCAGTGTTAATGCAGAGTACATGGGTGAATACAGGGAGAATAAAAGAGATTCAATTCAACATAAATTGCCCAACAATCTCACATGTTCCATTCGCAGGTGTGTTCATCTTTTTTTGAATCTGATGCCGAGGAAATGTCAAAAAACCGCCAACGTGTTAAAACTAATATCGCTTTGTTTTCGGGCTAGCCATCAACTTGAAACGCCATCGCCATGATAAATCATTCAGTGAATCTAGCCTGAGCAATATGGAAACTCCCTCTAACCATATCTCTTTTTGGTGGGTCACAAATAATGGATGTCACTTAGCTCATCAATCAGAGATATAGTTAAAAGGGAGTTTCGGAAAACTGTTGTCGTTCTAGTTCTAGCTAAAGAACATTGGAATTTGGGTTTCAAAAACAAGAAAAAAGCTTAGACAATGTGGGCTTTCGTGATAAGGTGTCATGTGGGCGGGCTGTTGGCCCAATCAGGATACAATCTTCGCTGGAACATGCCTAATGGAGGCTCCGTGGCTGGAGGCTCTGGCGCCAGCATCTATTTGGCAATGACGTTTTGATACGACCAAAAATCTTATGTCACCAAATTGAAACCTCTTTATGTTGTCATCCTAAACACTTCGCCAAAGATGCATTATAGCGCCAGATTTTTCCCTCAAAACAACTCTTAAAATTGACTTAGAGCGCTTTTTGGATTGAGAAAATGAAAAAGAAAGCGAAGGGTCATAGGAATCCGGAGGAAATCTTTCCTTTATTAGGGAAAATATAATAGGAGGTAAAATGAAGTAACTATTTATTTTTTGTGGCTCATATTTCATCACCAAACAAAGTGTCGGTCACGGAAATGGGAAGCCGTGCAGGAGAGTTGGAAAATTGAAGATGAGAGATTATATTACATATTACTCAACAAGCTTAAGGACTATATTGGATAAGATAAGAAGTATCGGATTTAGATTGCACTTTGCACAAAGTTTTATAATGCCGGTCAATTTCAGGATTATCACTTGCTCGTTTGTTTACATAGGAATCACAATTAGATCAATATGTGGAAATAGTAAGTCTCTTCAGTGCATGATTTTTCTCTCCCGGCACTTACCTCGGCTCCTAATATTACTGAAAGCAACTGGCTTGGGCTTCCACATATATATTTTTTCAGAGGATGAGCCCAAAGACAATCCTACATCTCACAAGTTGGCCCACGAGTGAGCTTTCTGGGGTTTCTTAAAAGCGAAATGCCCTCTTTCCAGGTCCCTGAAAACGTGTGAATGGCGGAGAGACAACGTTAGGTATTCTAAAATTGGTTCACAAAATTGATTTACGTGACACACCACAATTATGTGTCAAATATGACTTCCATGTTCAAATGCTCACTTGTAATCTACTACATTATTTACATTCCAATGTTTCTATTTAATAGTTCTCCTTGTTGGCTCAGCTAGTGAAGGCAAGGTGCGAAATTCAGATATGCAATAAATTCATAATTTAATCTTTTCAATCAAGAAAATTTTTTGGTATTTTGTTGTAACTTATAATCAAAATATACTTAATGTTGTGTCAGTGAAATGGGTGTATATATATGGAGCATGATCTTTTTCTTTAATCTTTCGAACATAAATTTTCTAGTATATGAGACATCATTAAAAAGTTCAAGACTCTACTGATTTAAATTTGGTAATCTACATATTGAATGAAAAAAAAATCAATGTCTTCTTTTTCGTTATAAGTTTGGAAGTACATATATAACTAGGAGTCATGCTAACATATCAGTCTTTGGGTAATTTAACGGCGTGTTATAGCCACAAATTTTTGACAAAAGTGGACTCTACAATAATTTATAATCATTTGTTATTTATTTTTTGTAATTTAGAACAGATCGTTATTATCACGGTGGATTGAAGACAGTTACTTAATCATTTTCCCATAACTTGAAAGATGCCCAATCAAATTAAACCGATGATATGATTTTTATTCCAACACAATTGCGAAATACGCTTAAAAAACTATATATATTACAAAAACATGTTTAATGTGAAGACAAATACGCCTATTTTATATCAACATCAAGTTGTTTCAATTACATAAAAATTATATGTTATATATATTAAAAAGGGGATATTTTGTTTGTTATATACTGCATTTTTGTACGTCAACTATATATTGTCAATTGCATAAAAATCATAGTTTTAGATAATTTATAGAAAAGAATATGAAAAACTAAACAAAAAAATAAAAGAAAAAGTTTGAAAAAGATATAAGAAAGTGGAGGAGTGGCACGGGAAGCAACTTTTCCTCGGATTTGATCAACAAGCTGTCAACCACCCATATGGATCCATCAAAGATATTGAAAGTGGGAGTTAGGTGATCGTTGATGATCGTGGGTGTCGCTTTCGAAGCAACTTTTCCTTGCATGTGATCGACAGGCTGTCAACCACCAATATTAATCAATTAAAGACATTGACTAGTGTATGACAAGTACCGCAAAAGGATATCCATTAAAATATGGATTAAAACAACGAAAAATTTTGAACTAGTATATTTGTGATAATTTTCTCGAACTATTTTTTTAACCATCAAAACCCCAAACCCAGACACCCATGATAATTTTTTCCCCGAACTATTTTTTTTGACCATCAAAAATCCCAAACCCAGACACCCAAATGATAATTTTACCCCGAACTAATTTTTTAATATTATTTTTTTTATTTTTCGAATTTTTTAGTTTTTCTTTTCTTTTCTTTTTTCTTTTTTTTTCTTTTTTTTTCTTCTTCATCTTCATTGGACCAAAAATGGATTGTTATATCAGAATTGATACCACAATAACGTGACACATAACATAAATGCTACATTTTGACCCAAAAAAACATAAACGCTAAATGAAAGACTTTCTTTTATACGCATTGAATTTTGATGCCAACCACTTTTTTCTACATTTAAACGTCTTCAAAAAAGATTATATTATTATTGTGTCTTTTCTTATTTTTGGGTGCAAGTGGATGGAAAGCAAACTGATGGGGTCCAACGCAAGTTTGTTACCTAAGCTTGAGACAATTGATCAACAATTTCTATACGTCTTGCTTTGCCAATTTAATTTAAAATATTAATTTACAAAAATAATATATTTTATATATAAGATGAGAGAGGTATATATATGTGCATGGCGATTCATAAATCAATATGATTCTTGAAATATATAATAAATAAAACGCAAGAAGAATTTTTTTTGTACTATTTCTAATTGATATAGTAAGAAATTATAAAAAAAAAAATTATAGATACAAACTTACGAATTTAATTTCAATTTAATATGCCTTACCAAATTCACACTTCCTGAATTTTTTTTTTTTGGTTTGAGGTTAAAGATGAAGGAAAAAAAAAAAAAAAGAAAAGGAAAGGAAAAGAAAAGATAAGAAAAACTAAAAAATAATTCGAAAAAATAAAAATAATATTAAAAAATTAGTTCGAGGTAAAATTTCACACATATATATGGGTTTGGGGTTTTTGGTGGTCAAAAAAAAAATAGTTTGGGGTAAAATTGTCACAGATGTACCAATTTGGGATTTTTAGTGGTCAAAAAAAAAATAGTTTAGGGGTAAAAGTGTCACAGATGTACTTAGGTTTGGGGTTTTTATGGTAAAAAATAGTTTGGGATAAATCATCACAAGTGGATCGGTTTAGGGTTTTTCGTGGTATTAACCCTTTGTTAAATAAATTACCATATCGTGTGATTTTGTCGATATAACTTAGTTACTTAACCGTGTCACAGAATATGGTGCCAAGAGAACCTTACTATGAAATTTGAAAGTGGCCACACAAATTTATCGAGGATAGATTGTGATGAGGGGCACCTAAGAACTACACATGGGGTACCTAAGAGCGCTAGGGACTATAAAAACTTTGAACACCTCAAATTATATTCCATGATAAAACTTAGGCCGATCATAAATACATTTCATTGACGCTTGATCCAATTTCCAAGCTCAAACATAAAACCGGTTTCTCTCCTTAACACATAATCACTTTATTTGAAAACGAGTAGCTTTCGCTTTCGAGACGAGAGGCGTGCTAATATTGCTTATGGTGTATCTATGGTAAGTACAAAAGTGGTAAATACTAGCATTTATCGATCTTCAATTCATACCACGTCTCAATCATTCAACATTTTTTTTTCAAAAAAAAAAATAAAGCTTAGGAAGTCGCTTATTTTTTTTTTAAAGTTGTCTCCATTTTGTCTCGTCGAGGGACAGGAGATAAAGAGAAAAGCGAGTCTGCATAAATCAGCTCCTCCTAGCGAACACAAGCACAGTCCCGTTGACTTCATTTGATCTTCCCTTTCAATTTGTTCATGAAATCAACATTGTCCGACATATCTCGAGAAATTATATGTTCTCGACAATTAATTAGCCAAGATTTCTGGGCCCATACATAATTAATCACTCTCTCAATTATTATGGGCATCTATCGGGCTCCAAAAGCATATGCCTTAGAAAAAAGAGACTCATTATCAGTCATGCGAGTAATTATCAACGCCAATCATCAACACAAACAAAAGTCTGGCGGATTGGACATCCATGAAATGCACGTGAAATGTCACCAACACAAAATGTTCACATGCTTAGTGTAAACGAATTGATTAACTTTGGGAAAATTTTTCCATAAAGCCTTACATCTATTTCGGCGACCAATTCAATCATAAACTTTTTATTTGATCAATTTAATCCCAAACCTTTTGATGATTTTTCAAACATTGATCCACTTGGTAAAAAGCTATGATTTCTTTATAAATCCACTTGGTCCTCCTCGTCCACGGGTTTACTGTAAAAAGCTATGATTACTTTAACGCCAGAGAGAGAGAGAGAGAGAGAGAGAGAGAGAGAGAGAGAGAGAGAGAGAGAGAGAGAGAACTAGTGGCCCAGGGACTCGATTTTAATCCCAGTAAGTGTAAAATGTTAGGACCGGTACACAATCACAAAAAAATAGAGAGTAAAAGCGAGAAGAAGAAATCGAGACAAAAAATTTTTATTCCGGTTCACCTTTAAATTATGGCTTCATCCAGCAGAGAATTCCACTATAATTAGCACATCGTACCTCTCTGTTACATCTCTCAATTACAAGAGAAAAGAATATATATAGATAACAATTTTAACCAAAATAGGAGACCTCTTTCTAGTTTCCTAGAATTAAGAAACTTTCCTTTTTAGGCTCAAACACAATTGATGGGGAGGATGAACCACACCTTAACATTCTCTCACTTGGTGAATACTTCACATGCTTCTTTAGATCGAACACAGTTATACACCATTCAAACTTTTTTGCACTCATTGCCTTGATCAAAATATTTGTACTATTCACCCGTGTGTCAATTTTCTCTAGTACTACAACCTTCTCTTCCACTTTCTCTCGATAAAGTGATATTGTATGCTGATATGCTTTATTCTTGCTTTATAGCACTCTGGCTATCACATCTAATCTTCACTCCTCCTTGTGTAAAACCAAATTCTTTATAAAATCTGCGAATCCAGATCACTACCTTAATGGCATAAGTAAGGGCCATGTACTTTGCCTCAGTAGTAGATAAAGCAAACGTGCTCTGCCTCTTGCTCATCCAACTCATAGCTCCATCGAATAAGGAAGCAACATGATTGTTGGTTGATGTCCTGCTTTCAATGTCACCTCCCCAAACAGCATCCACAAAACACTTTAGTTCTAACACTTGCTGCTCCTTTGAGCCTTTCTTGCCTCCATAATATAGCTCAAAGTCGATATACCGCTTGAAGATAACGAAGCACCCGCTTTGCTGCTATCTAATGCTCTTTCCCTGGATTGGACATATATCTGCTCAATACTCTCACTACTTGAGCAATATTTGGACAAGTACACACTATGGCATCCATCAAGCTCTCTCTCAATCGCGCACATGGGGATTGTTGCCATTTGTTCAGCTTCCTCTTCGATCTTGGGACTTTGGAGCACTGATAACTTGTAATTTGTGGACATGAGGGTCTTCACGGGTTTACATTCAGCCATGTTAAACTTTTTCAACACACTTTCAACCCACAATTTCCCACTCTCACGCTCTCTTTTTTGTCTGCATGCCCAAGATGAAGTTTGTTAGGCTTAAATCTTTCATCTCCAAACTATTTTGCTAACCATCCTTTTACAGTGCTAATCATTCTCAATATGTTCCCAACTGGGAGCATATCATCAACATATAAGGGTAAGATAATAAAATCATCCTCTAACCTCTTCATGTAGACATAATGATTAGCATAACAATGAACAATGTCAAGTTTCAAGACATATGAGTCGAACTTCTGATACCATATTCTTGGAGATTGATTCAGGCCATGCAAAGACTTGTTCAATTTGCAAATAAAATTTTCTTTTTCTTGAACCATAAACCCTTTTGGTTGCTTCATGTAAATATCCTCCTCCAAGTCACCATGGAGGAATGTTATCTTCACATCGAGCTACTCTACCTCCCCAGTTATGCCTTGTTAGTTGTTACGGATAAGACAAGTCTTATGTAATTCAATTTAGCAACGGAGAAAAAATCTCACCATAATGGACTCCTTCTATCTGCGAGTGTCCCTTCGCAACCAAATGAGTTTTGTATTGTTTTGTCTCTCCATCTTGGACATCTTCTTCTTGAACACCCACTTGCAACCGATTGCCTTTCAATCCGCGGGAAGTTTTACCAAACTCCACATTTCATTTTTATCCGCGAAGTCAATCTCATCTTTCATGGCTTTCTCCCACCTGTTTAACATCCTCTACACTTCTTGCTTCCTTGACAATACTTGGAAAAGAGAGAAAAATACAAAGGGAGAAAAAGAAAGAAAAAGAAAAACTTAGGGAGAGAGAGAGGCCACCATGGTCGCTCAGGGCCCTAAGCTTCACGCTGCCATATTTCTTTGGAGTTTCAAGCCACAATGGCCACCGTGAGCAAAAACAGATTGGGATGCCAAAAGTCAAAGGTCGGAGGAAACGATTTCTTGGTCGACAAACTACCGTTCAGGTGCTCCCCGTTTTCTGCGGACCGGGCAAAGGTGTTCTACCATGAGCTTGAAGCTTGATTAGCCATGGCAACCGAGAGCTAAAGCTTGAGAGAAAGAATGGAGGGAAGGCTCTCTGCATCTCTCGACCTCCCATTTTCGCACCTCAATCACCACCCGATTCCATCCAAATTCACAAGCCTTTTCACTCACTTCAACTCCCTCATTTCGCCTTGCCCTTGAGACCCCCCAAGACCACCGTACATCCCCACACCTGGCTTCAATTTCTCCTCCACAACCCTCTCTCTTGAAAACCCTAATTCCCCTCCTAACTATTCAATATTGATCAAACCCACCTCAAGAAACAATCCCAAAGTGCAGTCCTCATAAAGAACCTCTCCATCTTGAGTGAGCCCCGATTGCACTTTGCCGGAGGTAGGATAACCTCTTGGCGTTCACTTACGTGTGATTACGCCCGCTCAACACCATCAAGACCAAGCTCGGGACGAAGAAGGGCACCTCAAGTCGGTGTACAAGAACACGTTCGATTGCTTCTTCCGAGCAATGGAAAGAGCAAAGAAAAAAAAAATGAAAACAAATAGAACATAAAAGATTCAAAAAAAATAAATAGAAAAAAAAATAAAAATAAAAAAAAACTAAAAAAAAAAGTGTACATGTTAGCGCCCGACGATTGCCACATAGGGTGACCGGCGCCCACATCAGATTTTTCGATGAGGCAAATCGCCAATGGCTCTTAAGTGATCGATTTTTAAATTTGTGACACTTAAGTGAAAAAAAAAAGTTATGGCACTCAAGTGAGTGCCATATAAAAGTTATGATACTTCTATTGTTCTTATTCCAAGACAACTGTGTAAGGTAGAAACTCTCTTGTACATTGGAATTTCATATTCTAACTCTTGAGTACCAGATGCTCCTTTTATATTCATCTAATTCTAATCTAGCCGTTGGACAGTTTTCAGAGTATCATTCTCCAATCATTCCATTGGATACGAATGTTTCAAGGAATTGAGTAACCGTCGAGTGATGAAATTAGAATCACCCTTTGATTTAGTCACCCATATAACCAAGGCTGGGTTCCATTAGTACAGTTCTTCATTTGGTAAGAATATCTTGCCTAAAGAAGATTGTCAATCAATCAAAGTTGTTTTGCTTTGAGTAAGTTCGTTTGCAAAATAATCTTTAAGATCAAATATCAATCATCATATTTCGAGAAAGAAATCCGAGCCAGATACGTAGCTCTTGTAATATTTATATATGTTGTAATTTGAGTCTGAATAAACTTCTCGATCGGATGATATAGTTCGAGTCTTGAATGCTTCTTGAGTCTGAACAAACTTTGCATAGAATCTGAAGATTTCAAACATCTTGACAATATTCATGTCCAACATTTGTCGATGTCTTCATATAACTCCACAACATATTTGATCTCCATTTAAGTAAATAATCATAACTTCAGACACAATATTCATATGATAATAACTAGAGTCCGAACATTGTTTCTTCATGTATATCACCTGAAAATACTTTTTGTAAGATTTAATAGACACTATGAAAGGTTTTGTGAATCTTCACACTATAGAAGAAAGTTTTCTCAACAGCTTCCAATTAATATTTGTACTTGCCCCATTCAATACCACAAGTTTGTTCAACAAAAAGAATAGTATTAATGAGCTTGATGTTGTAAAACATTGTATTAGAATTTAGGAAAAAGTTATAAAGCCGTGCTTTCTTTTATTTTTTAATTTTCTTGCTTATTCCGATCCACAGTTTTATTCTGGTAGACTCTAAATGTGTCCTCGTTGCCTAACTAATCCTCATTTATCTTCTCTTCCGGTAGATTTTCAATGTTGATTATGTCTTAAAACATCCTAATGTGTCCTCTTTTGGAAGACTGTAAACGGTGATTATTTCCTGAAACTTTAATCCCCATCCAGAAGTTTAGCTACCCGAGAGAGAGGTCCCACGTTAGACCTTAGAGGGCTTTGTCTAATTCGGGGTATTCCCACGGTAGGGTTGGAAGAAAAATACCCTCCAACTTGGGGATGCGAGGCGTGGAGACGGCGGTACATTAAAATAAAGATCGGAACCGTGAAGCCCGTCACCTCTTCTTGGCTCTCGTAGGGAGGCTTGCTTTCCCTTTCTTTGGTGAGGAACCCTAGAAACAATTCTAAGGATCAATTCGTTTTATGGAAAATATTACATTTCTGAAAAATGTTTTCTAGAAAGCCCTTTTCCAGGAAAATGACACAATTTTCCGGTGTTCAGCTGAAACTTGCAAAAAAGCCAGACAATATATTCTGTCGTTTTGTATGAAAAATCAGATTTGATTTTTCTCCATGCACTACTTTTAATAATTTTTTATTTTTATATTTTTACAATCGATTTTTAACTATCTTTTTCTTTTTTTTTTTTTTTTTTTTTTTTTTACCTTCTTCTCCGGTGAGTCTTTTGGCCACGGTGAAGGCTAGCAGCCCAGCCATAGGTGAGCTTGAGCCTTGCCAGCAAAGGCCATGAGCTCGCTTTGATCTAGAGAGACCAAGTTCGCCCGACCTTGGGTGAGGTTGAGGCTCGTCGCCACACGTTGCAAGCTCGCCTGATCTGGCCAAGCTTGAGCTAATTGACCTCGAGCGAGCTTGAGGCTCGTCACAAACACCGCGAGTGAGCTCGCCTATGTTGAGCAGCGCCCTAGGGGGCGCTTTTGGAGGTACTTTCGTTTATCACGATTGGTGAAGTATCTCATTACTAGATGAACGACGGTCTCTCCCGACCATACCTCACGAGACAGTAGGTATTTATTTTCTAATAGAGTCTATTTAGTCTATATTTCATTTTGGAGTCGCCACAAGTCCTTAATGGCAAACTAGAAACCCATCGAGACAAAGGAGAACCATCTTGATTTTTTACGAACCAGATATATCATGGGTAGGTGGACTTGGTTACGTTAATGACTTTGATGTCGAAATCTCTAATTCTATTTTGGTACCTAACTTTCGATTTGAAGTGTCTATCATAGCATGTAATTTCTTGAGACTTATCCGCTAATCCTAACTATTCTAAATGAGGAGGAATCAATCAATCATGAAAATCACAATCAATTCAAATCACAAACAATAATCCTAATATCGCCCCTAAAAAGGAAAATCAATCAAAACAATCAAGGTCTAGTGAAGCCCTAAGCTTGTTCATTTTTGTGAGTTGTGCTTTTTGGGGTTTTTTAGGATTCTTTAGGGTTTAGGCCCCTTTTGGGGGTTAACCCCTTTTAGCCTCTAACCTAGGAAATTTTCCAAAAGAACAACTTGTGCATCCCTAAAAATTCTAATATCATTCAAAAGGGTGGCCACAAGTGTTCGAGCCATTCTGTAATTTTTAAATTTTTGAACTTTTTTTGTGAAAAAATCTTTATTTGATTTTCCTACTTCTAGAAGTCTAAAATTTCCATTTTTCTTGAATTTTTCGAATTTTACTCTGTTTATGATTTTTCTAAAATTTTATGAAATTTTTTTATTTTTTTTATGTATGTTTTTTTTTCTGAATTTTCCTAATTTCTACAAATTTTTTGAAATTTCTAATTTTTATGATTTTCTAAATTTTCTATTTTTTTTATTTTTCCTAAATTTTTCATGAATTTTTTATTCTTTTATATATTTTTTTTTTCTATTTTTTATTCCCTAGGAATGAACTGGATCGGTTCAGATTGGTGCAACTATGTTGGACCGGCCGGTCGTTCAATGAGGATGAGTGCCAAAAGCGGTGCCGTTTCTTCCTTTTTTTTTCTCTTGGGCATTTTCTCAAACATCTAATGTACATCTAGCCTAACATTCTTTCTCCTCCCCGTGACTTGACCCTATCTCAGGCGACCTTCGCGGTGTTCGACCATCGCTTGTGATCCTAAGGCATCACCCTATCACATTCTAACCTCCACCACCACCGGCCGCTAGTTGACCGGTAGTTTCTAGGCTAAAAATCCTAGGTCCGAAACTACCTTAACTAAGACTATCTAATATTTACATCTAGTTCTAAGCCACCTATTCGTTCTAGCAATCAACACAAAGCATTTTAAGCTTCAAAAGAAGATCACAGAAAATTGACTTGAACAGCTCTAGGCCGTAGGGATTGCTCCGGCAAAGTTTTGAAGTTCTGGCGAAGATGATTATGTGGCCAACTCATTGAAAATGCAAAAACAATGATCCACAATGCAAAGAACAACCAAACAACTTATTAGAAACATGGATATAGACTCAACAATCACAAAAGCAAAAAGGAAATCACTAAATCATTCAAGTAATGGTTCGATCGATCACTTGAGCATTTCAACAAGCAGTTGGTATACGAGTGGGAAGGAAATTTACCTTCGTCATCGTGGCGACCAAAATGGAAATTTTGAACTGGTAGAAGGCTATGGATTAGTCCCTCCTGCACCGCTCTATCAACCTCCAAGGTCTGGTTTCACCGGAAAGTCCCCGATGTGGAGATTGGAGGTGAGTTTCAAGTGTTCCCGATCAAGTTTTTGCGGTGGTGGAGGAGGAGGTCACCTGAATGGACAATTCACGGCACCTTTCCCGTCGGGACAAGCGCGATCACTCGGCCAAAGGGACCTCAACTCTTTCCCGCTCTTAATTTCTCTCTTTCTCTCTCTAGTTCTCTCTCTCTCTCTTTGAAATTTTTTTGCAAATAGTTTCTGTGCACTCTCCCTCTCTCTCACCTCTTTTTTTTGTTTCTTCCCTCAAGCTATTCCTAGCTTCTAACTGCCTACCTAAGTAGTTAGAATGGATCCGGATCAACAGCTAGAGATCTCCAGCTGTCTATCTCCATTTTGCACATGCCTAATTGGGATATCTAGGTTGGTGAATGGGTGGGGCTGACTCGGCTCTTCTTTCTTCTCCCTTTCCTCTTTCCCGCGTTTCCCTAAGTCGGGTGAGAAAAAGCTAACCCGAGTTAGGTTGGGTCGAGTCAAACCGACCCGCAAACCAGTTAGGTTTAAATTGCAAATTAAGCCCAATTTTGACCCGTTTTCATGATTTAGACCTCAAATTTCAGCTCCTCGACACATTTTGCTTTAAAATATGGAATCACTTTGAATTTTTTTTTTGGTAAAGGTAAGTGAGGAATCACTTTGAATTTTTATCTCAATTAAACCCAAAAACCCGAATTTGAATTCGGGTGAAATGAGTTTTCACTCAATTGGAGGTCTAAATGACCTAACTTTGCTAATTTCAAGCCAAAATTGGGTTCCCCACAGTAGATTATCCTCGGGGAGGGTATAAGCTTCAATCAAAAATTTTAAATTGAATGAAATCCCTAATTTGGGTCCTAAAATCCCTAATTTCCGATTAAATTTGGGGCTTTTAAATCTTTTTCAGAAAATTGTGAAATTGGATTGACCAATATGCATTTTAGGGTGTGCATGGAATCCATTCCAGAGTAGAAATTCTACTTCAGAATAGATTCCGGAATAGAAATGCGTTTGTTAAAAAATTTCCGGAATGCATTCTGGAGCAAGTAATTTTTGCATTCTGGAATAAAAATGTGTTTGTTAAAAATACTTGATTCCAATAAATGCACTCTTGATTTTGGAATGTTTTTGATTCCATAATGAATTTTTGGCAAAAGAAAAGAGAAGAAAATTTTTGTAGCTTTTTTCTTCCAGAATACATTCTCCTATTTTCTCTTTTTCTCACTAATTTTTTTCGTAAAATGCATAAAAATTGAAAAATTCCAGAAAAATTAATAAAAATTTCCAGAAAATAAAAAATTGTCAAATTTCGAGAAAATAAGAAATTTGGTGAATTTTTTTCAAAAAAAATAAAAAAAAATCAAAAATTTCAAAACTTCACAGAATGACTTAGAATACCTTTGGGCACCCACTTTGAGTGAAATTTAATTTTTTTGAGGTGCCCAAAAAAATAAAAAATAAAAATAAAAAACTTCACAAAATAGTTTAGAATACCTTTGGGCACCCACTTTGAGTGAAATTTAATTTTTTTGAGGTGCCCAAAAAATTTAAAAATATAAAATTTCAAAACTTCACAAAATGACTTAGAATACCTTTGGGCACTCACTTTGAGTGAAATTTAATTTTTTGAGGTGCCCAAAAAAAAAAAAAATCAAAAATTTCAAAACTTCACAAAATGGCTTAGAATACCTTTGGGCATCCACTTTGAGTAAAATTTATTTTTTCTGAGGTGCCCAAAAAATAAAAAAAAAAAAAGATTTGTTCCAGAAATCAATTTACGGAAGCGTAATTAGTCATGTTTTATTAAACAGATTTCTCCTCCAAAAATTAATTTCGGCAAAAATTCCAGAAATCAATTTCTAGCAAGAATTTGATTTTTAGAGCAGAATGGTTACTATTCGCGCCCTTAACATCTTAGAATCAATTATTGTGAAGACACTATAGCCTAAAAATGTCCGAAATGGATTAATTGGATTTTTGGTTCAATTAGGATACAAAATTGCCTAAATTTGGGAAATCATATCCTCAATTGAAATTTTGTAAAATTGAAGTGGCGGGGTTGATATTTGTATTAAAATAAAACTAATGACTATTTTTGGGAAATTTGTGGACTTCATTTGGTATTTTTCTCGATTTTCCTCCTATTTTTAACCAAAAGAAATTAATGAAAAATTAAAGAAAAATCTAGAAAAATTATTTTACATTAGAAATAGGTTCCTAAGCATGGCTAAGGTTCCTAAACCTAATTTTGTGATTTTTTTATTAAAGTTGAAAATTTGACTAAAAATCAAGTGTTAATGACTCTCCTCTTTGAGAATAAGCTTGTTAGAGGTTGATCTCAAAGACAAGGTGATACCTAAGTTCTAGTTGACTCAATTGAAAAGACAATGAAAATTTCACAACAACTGATCAATGAACCAACCTAAAAATTCTTGACCCGATCCAATTTTTCACTTTGATGCTTTTGATGAACTTTTGATGACTATGGGAGAGGAAGGACATTATCTCGTTATTTGCGATTTTAATCTATGAGAGATTTATTGCTGATTATTTTAGAGAGTATAGAATGATGATAGTGATGGAAAAACTCTGGGCTTGAAAATGTGATTTAAGGATAAACCCACGAACCTTGCGATTTAAGGATAAGCCCATGAATCTTGCGGTTTAAGGATACACAAACCTTGCGATTTAAGGATAAACCATGACCTTGCGGTTTAAGGATAAACCCACTAACCTTGTGGTTTAAGGATAAATCCTTAACCTTGTTTGAAAAATCGGGATTTAAGGAAAGACCTAGAACCATTTGAAAAATCGGGGTTTAAAAAAGAGCCAAAACTGTTTGAAAAGTCGGGGTTTAATGAAAGACCCGGAACCATTTGAACAATTGGGTGATTTTGAATGTTTTATATTTTGATGTCAAAACACGCATTCATCATATTAGTGCATTTATACAATCAAACTTCCTTCAAAAGGATGTATCCGAGCAAATAACTTGAAATTTCTTAAGAAATGCTTAAGATCATCAATTGGAAGACCTTAATTGGAAATGATTTGTCTCAATTTATGAATTGGGCTTTCATTTTCATCCGTTGATCTGGAATCACTTTATATCTCTCAATCTATCTCTCATAATCAATCCTTAGGTATTTGAGGATATTCGCAATGTATATAATCTGATTAATCTGCTAAGGTCTTTTTGAAAGATCGTAATGTAGGCTTAGTTAAAGGCTATTCTAAGGATAGGCATTTTGAGGTCAAGAAAGAATTTCATCATCTTGATTTGCTTGGTCTACAAGTTAAGAACCTCAAGGATAAGATAAGACAAGATTGCCCACTCTTCTTTAAGCAATGGCTTCGATATGAAATTATACTCCCATTCTCAACATCCCAATTTGAAGAGACTTTGGGTAGAGATTGTAATATTAGTATTGGGTAGGATCAAAAGACTCATTTGTTTTTAGATTCAGGGTTTTTGTAAAATTGGTGATCCTCTTGGCATCACCGCCCCTTTCTTTTGTTCACTAGCGATCCTTTATCCTTTCATGACCATAAGAGTCCTCTAGATGCTCTTCATGGTATTTTCTTTTCAACTTCTAACTTTCGTGATCTTTGATCTTTCCACGGCTTTTGTTTTTGATCTTCTTCTTTTGAATACTTTTTCCTTTGCTTATTTTTCCTTGGGCATTGGCCTTGCTTTTACCAGGCACTTTGCTTTTTTTCATGCCCTTCATCCTCATTACTTCTACGCTTTTGATTCTTTTGGCTTTTGACCTTTTGTGCTCTAAGGACTCTTTGTCATGCCTTTTTATATTATCAATTTGAGGTGAATCACATGCCATGCCCTAGCATGAGGAGATGATTGCCAATTGGGGTTTGAAATAAATATTCAAGCTCAATTGGGCTTTGCAAAGGATAATGTGTTTGGGATGAGAAATGCCCTTATTCCTTTTGGGATGTTTTTGAGCTTTCATATGGTTTCATATGAAGTCGTCAAAAAAGATTAATGCTAGTGTATGCAATAGAGTTTTTCTTGATCTTTTTCTCCCAAAAATGTCAACCATGAACCTCCTAATTTGCCTCAACGTGAGGTGATTCTTAACAAAGCTGTTTTGAAAAAACTTTTTCATCTTTTAGGCTCAAATTTGGCTTGTACGGGATAATCATGTGTTTAGGATAGTGAAATGATTGCCTTTTATTATTTTAATCTATGTAATCATTGCGAATACCCCTTATCTCCTTCGGATGAGGCTATTTCCCACTTTTGACATCCACTCTTTCATTTTTCTTAAGTGTATAAAGGAAGTGTTTGGATACAGCTTACCTTTACATCATCTGAAGGTCCTTCTATTTGATTTCATTCAAATATTTCCTTTGAATCTTTTAAGACTTTTTGTCAAATCATCCTCTTTGGGGAATTTTGATGTGCAATGCATGTTCAAAGAATGCATGTTCAAACCTTTTGGTTGAAACATTTTGAGATGATCTTTGAAAAGATTTATTTTGATTTAATGTTAATCCACTTGGGGAGGGAAATTCAATCCTTTTGGAAAAGTAAACTTTTTAGGATCTAAATTCATGAGTTAGAGATACTTGGAGCTGTTTGGTAACTTGCAAAACAGTACCTAATTCTAATCTTTTGTTCCTTGGAAAAAAAAGAATAGAAATTCGTTTGGTAAATTTTTTATTCCCAAGCACAAATTGATTTTTAGAATCAGTTTAGAACAAAATCAAGAATAAAAAAAATTGATTTTTGATTCGGGAACAATAATCAGAAATGGAAAAGAAAATTTTTTTCTTCTTCTTCTTCTTATTGGTTGGTCTTCTTCATTTTTCATGGCCTGTGGTCGGTCGACGATTGCGTCGACGACCTAGCCATGGGCCAAGGAAGGGAAAAGAAAAAAAGATAAGATAAAAAAAAAAGTAAAAAGAGATAGAAAGAAATATTACAACATTCAAAATATCATTAAAATATTATTAATAAAAAGTAATTTTGTGTAGTTATCAAACATATTTCTCTTTTTTTTCTATTTTAGGAATAAAAATTTTGGGCACTTACTAAATGCTTTCAAATGCTTAGAAATTATTTTCGGGAATGGAATAAAAATTATTTCTAAGCAAAAATTATTTCTAGGAACAGAATGATTACCAAACGTACCTCTTTACGACCGACTTGACGCGATTCCTGTAAAATCCAAGTGTCAAAATAATTTCTTGTGCTGTTCATTTCAAATTGAAATAATACAACCAACCTCTTTGTCTGCTTTGGTTGAAGTATCCATGAAAGATTATCTTTTAGATCTTTTGTTTTGATTTGCCCCACTTGGGGAATTGGGCTTCTTTTGAATGACAACCTTTTTAAGATTCAATTTCTTTTCAAAAAGGACATGGAATACTTACCTTTTCAACTTGGTGGAAATCTGCAAAAATTAAAAATCAAGTGTTAGAATTCATTTGCACAACCCTTATTACCAATTGGAACAATACAGCCAACTTTTCGTATGTGCTCTGGTTTGATTCCTCTAGGGATTCTTTTTTTCGTGATTTCCTTCCTTTGGATTTTCTTCTTTTTACCAACTCCATTGGAGAATCTATTATCTCACATTGTCTTCAACTCCTTTGGGCTTTATTCTGCAAAATGAACAAACATGTACATGAAATGCATGATATGCAAATGTTCTAAAGTGGCCCAAATCATTTTTTGAAATATCCAATCCGGTTTTCATTTCATTTATGGGTAGAATATTTTAACTACATCTGAATTTACAGGATGAGCAAATTATGTTCTATCAATGTCTACAAGAATCAACACTCCACCTGGTAAGACTTTCTTAATGACGTACGGGCCTTTGTAATTTGGGGTGAATTTTCCACGGGGATCTGAATTATTGAGAATGATCTTCTTTACCACAAGATTTTCTATTTCAAAATGCCTTGGGCTAACTTTACGATTGAAAGATTTAGTAACTCTCTTTGATAGGCTTGATCATGACATATGGCCCCTCGACCTCTTCGCATCGATCATGTTGAACTGTTCATATCTCTGTTGGGTCCATTCAGCTTCATAAAGTTTTAATTGAGATAATACTCTTAACTTGAAGGAATCTCCACTTCTACAGTGTAATACGGCTTCCATTCCATAAACCAAAGAGAATGGCGTTGTCGATTGATGTTCGAATTGAAATTCGATATGCCATTAAAGCATATGGCAACCTTTCATGTTAATTACGATAATTCTCAGCTGTCTTAGACAGTATCTTTTTGATATTTTTATTTGCTACTTCCACTACTCTGTTCATTTGTGGATGATAAGGAGATGAGTTCAAATGGCGAATGTGAAAATGCTTGAGCAAGTCATCCACCACCTTGTTGTTTAAGTTTGATCCATTATTAGTGATGATCGCTTGAAACCCCATATATGGCGATGATGTCACACCTAATGAACCTTCCCACATTCTTGGTGGTAACATTAGCATAAGAATTTGCTTCAATCCACTTGATAAAGTAATATATTGCAACCACGATGAAACGATGTCCATTCAAGCCTTGGGATTAATCGGACCAATCATGTCAATGCCCTACATCGAGAACGGCCATGGCTCTGACATTTGATTAGTTCAATTGGAGGAGTATTGATTCGATCTCCATAGACTTGGTAATCGATGACAATATCTCACATGTTGAATGTAGTCTGTTTCCATTGTCATCCAATAATACCCTAACCTCATGATTTTGCGAGCCAGAAGATGGTCATTCATATGCGGACCACATTTGCCTTCATGGATTTCTTTCATGATTTGATCAGCTTCTTTGGCATCTACGCACCTTAGCAAGACTGAATCAATGACCTCTTGTAGAGAGTCCGACCACTAAGAAAGAACTTTGTGGCTATTTTCTTTGTGAACTTTCTATCGGCCGGTTGGCCCTCCTCGAGAAATTCACCTGTTCGGAGATAATTCTTAATATCATGAAACCATAGTTCATTATCAAACTCCGCTTGAACTACCATGCAATATGCTAGTTGCTCTAGAATGTTGATTCTCAATGGTTTAATATCTAGACCATCTTCCGCTTGTAACAAGGATGATAAAATAGCTAGAGCATCTGCAAAATGATTTTGAGTTCTTATTAGATAATCAAATGCGATCTCTTCAATTTCTTCCATCATCTCTTCCAAGTATTTGTGGTAGGGCACCAACTTGGAATCTCGGGTTTGCCATTCACCAGTCATTTGTAAAATAATAAGCATGAAATCTTTGTATACTTGCAGCTTCTTTACTTTCATCAAGAGAGCTAATTGCAAGACAAGTATGCATGCTTCATATTCAACAATATTGTAGTGCATAGAAATACTAACTTTGCAGATCTTTGGATAATGTTGTCCTTTTGGGGAGATTAACATTGCCCCAGTTTCTGATCTAGATAAATTGATTGTGCCATCAAAGTACATGGTCCATTTATCATCAACTATCGCCAAGACGCGGTCATCGAATTCATCTTCTTCATGATTGGTAGATCCTTGAGAATTTTCTACAAGTATATCCGTAATAGCTCGTCCTTTAATAGATTTTGTGAGGAGCTTCGATGTCAAATTTTGACAATAGGACTTGCCATTTAGCCAACTTCCCAACCAAGAAGGATTTCTCGACAGGAACTTAATCGGGTCATTCTCAGTTACTAACAAGATTTGGTGATGAAGAGTGTATTACCTTAGCCTATGCAACACCTAAATTAGTGCAACACATGTCTTTTTAACCCACGAGTAATTCATCTTAGACATGGTGAATTTCTTGCTCAAGTAATAGATAGTTTGTTCCTTACCATCACTTGGTCTCTTTTGAACAAACATAGCTCCTAACGACTCGTCATGAATCGTTAAATATAAGATCAACAGGATACCAGGGATTGGTGGCACAGTCTTGGTGAACATACTGGATATTCTTTGATCTTATCAAAGGCTTTTGACACTCTGCATCCCATTTCACTTTGGCATTCTTATTTAGCAACTTGAAAAATGGCTTTGCGGTTTCAAAAAGCTGGTAGATGAATCAAGCAATATATATTCAACTTCCCTAATAAGCTTCCTACCTCTTTCTCCATTGAGGGAGTTTTGAGATCGTATATCACTTTGATTTTTTATGGATCTATCTCGATACCTCTACTACTAACCACAAATCCCAATAGCTACCGGATTTTGCCCCAAAAACGCACTTGTTGGGATTTAACCTCAACTTGTACTTTATGAATCTTTTAAATAGCTTCATGAGTATCACCACATGAGCTTCTCCTTGTCTGGATTTGATAATCATATCATCCACATAGAATTCGATTTCCTTGTGTATCATATCGTGAAATAGAGTGACCACCGCCCTTTGATACGTTGTATAGGCGTTCTTAAAACCGAAAGGTATCACTTTGTAGCAAAATGTGCCTTATGGTGTAATAAAGGATGTTTTCGCCTTTATCATCTTTCTTCATGAGGATTTGATTATATCCTAAAAAATCCATCCATAAATGAGAATATTGCAAACCTAAGCGGTGCTATCTATCTACTAAGGCATCGATATGAAGCAATGGGAAATCTTCCTTAGGACTTGCTTTGTCTTGGTCACAATAATCAATGCAAGCCCACATTTGTCCATCCTTCTTCAACACGAGAACTATGTTGGCAACCCAATCTGGATAGAGAACCACCTCAATAAATCCGACTTTGAGCAATTTCATAACTTTTTCTTCTATTTTCTTTGCTAATTCTAGTTTAGTTCGCTGAAGTTTTTGTTTCTTTGAAAGGATGCTCGGATCAATTGGTAAGGCATGTTCAACAATCTTCGGATAAAGGCTAGACATATCAGCGTAAGATTATGCAAAAATATCTTGATATTCCTTAAGTAGTTTGGTAATCCTTTTTGCTTCTATGGAAGAGAGCTTTTTCTCAATCTTAACCTCTTTGGGATTGTCATTATCATTCAAATTAATGGTAACTGTTTTTTTCTTTTGTAAATGGTTTTGATTCTTCATGTCGAATTCACTCTTTCTAACCCTTTGTTCATCTGCATTGTCTTCCTCAATATCACAAGCGGTTTCTTTTGAAAGATTTGGGCGACATAAAAACCTATTATGAATATGTGAATGCTCATGCCCGACATGCAATAAACATAGTTAGTAATCACATAGGAAAAATAACAATGCATGAAGTTTCATGAAAAGTTCTTTTTGGAAATCACTTTTTTTTTAAACTCATTTTGAAATAACGGGAAGAGAGAGCTAATCCTCATATCCTTGGACATCTTTGCTCTTGACAAAAATCATTTTCGCAACTAGGAGCGATATAGACATCTAAAGCCTCAAGCTTCACAAGTGAGGACAATGTTCATCATGGGTTTGGTTTTTGTTTCCGTCATCGTCCTAAAACATTGAACATTTTATTGAATTGAAAGAATACATTACAGCTAGATCAACTAAATTGAAAGTGCAACAGAATTGAAATTGCGAACGGAATCGAAATGAAACTAGAAAACACAAGAGAAACAATGCATAAGGAGAAGACGTAAGTGCAAGAAAAGAGTTAGGATGATCTTCCTACTCCAATGTAGAAGCATTCTCCACTTCGTATATGATGACGTCAATGGAGTTCTCTTATAAAAGATTGGGTAGAATTAGTTCTTCCCTAACTTGGATATCTTCCTCTTAGAGTAGCTTGGAGGGTCCAGGAAAAGTTTTCTTAATATGAATATGATGATAGGCAAGCTCTTTAGCCTTACTATTCCACATTGTCGAATTGATAGCGCGACCGTCTCGACCTCTATGATCTCCATGGTTTCCACGGCCAAAGCCTCGACCTCGACCTCAACCTCCATGATGGTCATTAGAGCTTTCTCTTACATAACCACTTCGATCTTCATGATGGTCATTGGAGTTTTCCCCTACGTAACCAATTCCACCTCTCCTTTTGGCCAAAAATGGAGCAATTGGTTCTTTGATTCCTATGGCATTTGCCCCAAGTCCATTTCAGGAATGAACTCGTATTGACATAATACTCGTCCTGACATGATAGACAATGGAGAAAGTTTTGGAGTCTTCGTGACACTACTTATAGGTACATACACCATCGAGATTATCTCGAAAGAATGATAGCTTGGCTCTTCATGTACTTTAGGCTCGATATATGGTATTGCACTCTCTTTGTAGGTCATGAAATCCATTTCCCCATGCACAGTGATCATCTTTCCAACAATGACAAATCTAACTTTTTGATGTAGGCTCGATGGAATGGTGCCCGCCATATGAATCCATGGCCTTCCCAACAACAAATTAAAGGTCTTTGGAATGTCAACGACTTGGAAGTCGATTAGAAAAGGAATGGGACCAATGATCACTTCCAATTTAAGGTCTCCGATAACATCCCTTTTCATGCCGTCGAATAATCTTTGACAGTCACCTTTGATGGTTTTATAGACTCCTCATTGATCCCTAATTGATATAGAGTGCTTAATAGGCACAAATTGAGAGCTAAACCATTGTCAACCAACATTCGAGATACTTCCTTGCCTTTACACTTGACTGTGATGTATAATGCCTTATTATGTGAGTGACCATCCATGGGAAAATCTTCATCCGAGAAGACAATTTGATCCTTCAAGAGGATGGTGCCGACAAAATCTTCCAATTGCACCTCATTAATGGTTCCGGTATGTGCACCTCATTAAGGAGCTTCATAAGAATCATCTTGTATCTTTCAAATGTCTTAAATAGATCAAGTAGAGAAATTTGTGCCGCATCTTTCTTAATTGTTCTATAACTTTAAATTTGCTCATTTTCATGACGGATAAAAGTTGTTTAGCATCTTCTTCTGTCACTTCTTTCTTTTCAACTTCTCCCTCCTTCGAGAGCATAAAATCTACCCGATCGGGTATTGGCATCAACTTCGTTTGGGGAATAGTCCCATGGCACGCGTTTGGTATCAAATTCGACTTTTGGGGATATGTAATCACCATTGGTTGTGGTTCATTCTCTTCGATCATCAAAGTCTTCAACCGATTGACTGGAAGTTGAGTGGTAATCAGCTCCACATGACATTTCTCTTCCCATATTTGTCGACCTCATCCAGTTTGATTACGAATGGCGTAATCATGGACACTATACCTTCATCATTCTCACCGTCCATTCCACCTCAACCATCGGGCATAATGACTTCATTTTTAAGCCCATGAAGGAGGTATGTATTTGACATGGAAGTTGTAGCGACCAATCGTCTTAGCCCAACAAGTCATCAGTCTCACCTCACTCACACGTCTCGCGAATGAACCGTTTTGTCGCCTTGGTGAATCTCCTCTCTTTTTTGTTCCTCTTTATCATTTTCCTCTTGGATTTACCTCATCGTTCTAAATCTCATTCATACGACCCCATCCATCGGGCATAATGACTTCATTTTTTTCGCCCATGAAGGGGTATATATTTGACTTGGAAATTGTACTTCCCTAAATCTTTGCCCAAAGTGTCTATTATCTCACCCTTTTGATGTGCCTCATGACGGAATCGAACATCACCATGACGGGTGGCTTTATCTTGGCTTCATATTTGTCATCTTCATCGAACTTGGCTTCCTCATCTACGGCCCATATCATTCCTACCACATTGTGTTCCGATAGCGGATTCTAATGAACACGCCGACTCCGGCTCTTGAAAATTGAGAATCTTTCTATCGATAAATTATTAGACCTTGATTTTCAAGGTGAGGCAATTATCCATATCATGCCCCGTTTACCCATGTGATATGCACAAGTTTTAGACTCATCAAATCCGCGAAACCTTGAAGGATGTTCTCTCAACACCTCTTCAGCCACCCACCATGTGCCCTCGAGAAGCATGGATAGTAACTTCGATAAAGGTCGCGGCAATGGTGTGAATTGTTGCATGGGTTTCCTTCTTGGGTCAAACTGCTTTGTATCTTTCCAAGCAGTATTGGGTTGTTTCTGGAATGGTGCTGATTTGGCATTTGGGATTGACACGACTGTCACTTCATGAGCGGACTCTTTATCCTTCCTTATAGGATAGGATCTTCGCGATAGTGCTTCTTGCGTTTTCTTTTCTTTCATCCCCCATTCTATTTTTTTCACCCACCTTCACCAGAATGGTAAATGTCTAACATCCTGAGACGTGCAACTTGTCATAGTATTCATACGATAATGATTTCAAGAAGAGCTCAATGAGCTCGTCTTCATTGATTGCAGGCTTGACTTGTGACGCAACGGCTTTCCACCTTTGTGCAAAGGCTCGGAATCCTTTGTTTCTCCTCTTTTCGGTTCTCATAAGGTCTTCTCTTGTTGGCAACACCTTGATGTTGAATTTATATTGGCACAAGAATTCTCCAGCTAGATGATCCCACTCAGTAAAACCTTCAATATCAAGGGTGGTGTACCATGCTAAAGCCGCCTCTCTCAAACTATCTTGGAATGTACTAATAAGAAGGGGTGTATTGTTAGAATATCTTGCCATCTTGCAAAGGTAGTATTTTAGGTGACTCTTGAGCAACCGCTTCCATCATACTTGCTCACAAATTCGAGCTCTTTGTAGTTCTCCGGAATCACCACTTTAGCATACGGTGAGAACTTGTCAAATCTCTGTAGCTCGTAGCCTTGGCTAGCAAGGCACTCTTCATTCTTAGCCAATCTTTTAGTCCCTCCTCATCCTTGGATTTATGAGGAATCTTCTTTGATGTGTCTTTCTCCTCTAAATTTACTACTTGGGTGTAGTATTTGGAGGGTTTTCTTGAACTGGCTCATTATTTTGATTTTGATCATCATGAGACGTTTCTCCAGCATTTGAGGCACCAGCATTGAGGACCATAGGATAAGAATTCCTTGTAGCAATTATGAAAGCTTTCATTTATGCCATCATAGCAGCCATCTGACTTATCTGGCTTTCAATTTCCGCCAAACGATTACGGGTTTCTTCCTCTGCCATTCTTACTTGTAAATGAGTCTGAACTCGTGCTCTTCTTTCTTCCATTTTTATTGCACCTTCGTTGAAGATTCAAAGCATTAGTATGAAGAAACAACGATTAAAACCTATATTCTTTCAATTATATGATTTTTTTTCATTAACAAGGATAAGAACTTTTACAAAAGCCTTAGCCATGTGTATTAAATTTCTTATCAATATTTATCTCAAGAAATTATATAATTCAAATAATAATAATCCATGGCGATTTCATTATTATATTTCCAATTGTAATCCAAATTTAATCGAATGTATTCAACAAGAGATTGTTTCAATTTTGCCTATGAAATTTGAAAGTTTTCAATACAATGCTTCAAACTCGAATGGGGAACTAATTCATTCAAATATAGGCTTCGTTGCTAGCTAAGGTAGCTTCCACCTTTTCATTCTCATTCCATTCCCTAATCCAAGACTCCCACACTTCTACATCGATCACCACTTCTTCAAGTACATATGGCTCCACTCCAGGTGTGTTGGGAAGATGTACTCTGGCACGTATGGCTCCCCCAAGCTCGGTGTAACACTTAACGGCAAGTACGGCTTGACATCAATTGGTCGTTTGTCTTCCAACCACTTGATATATTCTTTTGATGTTGAATAGAGCTTCATCTCGCCTTCTAAGTACTTAAGCCATTCGACCACTTGTTCGTGTGACTTCTTTATAGAGTGAATAATCTTGTCAATCTTCTCTTGTAGTCTCTTCTTCTCCTCTTCGGATAGAATCCCCTTGGTATTTCGAATGCAAACTCCTCAGGATGCTATGTCGATAGGACTTGTTGTAACATTCCAAATTGTCCAACAACTCTCAGTGGGCAATGGGAAGCGCCTCCATTTAAACCAATCAAGGGTACTGTGTTGCCTTCTTGGCATGTGATTCTAGCTTTGATTATCTTTGGCCAACTAATCCGCCATCGGAATTGTTCAGGAGTTAAGGCTCTAATGAAATTAGCCCATTCTAAGAAAGAGTACTTTGGAAAATTTGTCTTGGATCTTAACATATCTCTCAATTGGATTCACTAACAAGTTTTTTTTTTTGGTAAAAGGGATTCACTAACAAGTTAATCTCTAGGATTTTCATAAAACATCCCCATGGTTGGATATGGGAAACAAACCATAATGAAAGTAACCCTGGAGATGCTTGGAACACTCCCTTTTGCTGTTTTGAAATTTGTTCAAAGAAATGATGGTTTTGGCTAAGAGCATGTTGGAGAAGTCCCATTTGAGACAAGCTTGTCTCGTGATTATAGACACTAAAGAATCTAATCTCGTTCTAGACACAAGAAACAATATGAACCCAAAGAAAGCTAGAAGGAATACCCTAGCGGATGTGTTTGCCATTTTCCTTGGAAGTTTAGAGTATTTGGATATCAAGAATGATAAAGGAAATCTCTTGGTGTTTGCTTTGATTAGTTTCTCAACTTGAGTGGTTTTAAGTTGATAAACTCGACTAAGACACTTGTGGGATTGAGTCCTATTGGAGGTTCTATGATCTTTGGTTTAAAGTCAACTCCTATGGTGGCCTTGTATTCTTCTAAAGCCGGTACCATCTCATTCTCACCGGGTAGAAATGTAGCAGTGGTGACTTCCCAAAAGTGAGTCGGGGCTTGAATCAAACTAACTTGATGCTCAATGTTGATCAACTCAAAGAGGTATCCTAATCTTTCCTTGACATAGACTTTATTCTCCGTGGTTATGCCTTTCCACCATGCGAGGAGCTCTTTTTGAGGAATTGGAATCACTTGAATGTCTAGCTTCCCCATTTGAGTCTAAAGAATGCAAAAAGATCCTTAATTAATCACCATGGATTACTAACAAGTTTTAAAACTTCCATTTCAATCATATGTTCTTTTTTAGGCAAAATGGAAACAAAAAGCATTTGTACACTTAAAAGTCATACAAACTTCATCGTAGGTCCATTTTATGTCTTAAGAGAACATGTGATTAGAAATGGGAACAAAACCAATATTTGAGATGAATACCCCTTTTCTATACTCCATTGAGACCATAAGGATTCGATTTGAGGTTTACAAACTCTAAATATATCCAAATGGACTATCTACTCCTTAAATGCAAAGGCCATTTGACTACATGATGTTTACAATCTTTTAAATACATTCAAAGTGACCTTTCATTTTTTGAATGGCAATGGTCATTTGATTTACAATGGAAATCTATCATAGGCCTATACATTTCATCTAAAATTGCAAAATGACCCAATGGAGTATAAGGCCCTAATAATTCATTTTAATTTAAAAAGGGCATTCAAATCAATCATCGATTGTTACCAAAGCATTTATCCGTGTTGTCTAAATAATTCATAATTAATAACTTGCATAATTTAAAGAGAGGAGCAAGGAACGATGCTTACACTTACAGAGACTTAATTTTTTGTTTTTGGTATAACTAATCACAACGACATGCAAATGTAACTTGTGTATGATTTTGACGCCTAAAGGTAGGATATACGAAAGGCTCATGGTCATCACTTTAACGAATAAAGGGATTCCATTCTAATAGGTACACGACCTAAAGTGATGGAATATTATTTCGTCTCGGTGATCGATATGGATGAAGACTATCCTATGGGCAATCGGCCCATAGTGTAGCCTCGATCCACATCTCCTAAGGATAATCCTAATTTGTAGCGGGGTTATGCCACGGGTAGTGTATGCAAGTAGTGTAGTGCTAAAGCAACTTAAAAGGCATGCACATCAGTTTGTAATCAACCAACACTTTAAATATAATCACATCACATTCATTCCTCCACCTCATACAAAATAAATGGTAAGCAAACACTACTCCCTTATTCCTCCAAACTGCAAAAACATTTAACACTTTCGTTAGCAGAACATACCTCGAGTCTTCTCGTAAGCTGTTACACCAAACACATGCAAATCGGGCTAAACTAGACTTAAGTCCGCTTAAGTCCTCGGTAAGTCGCCAATCTTGTTGTGCCGCGCTCCGGGAGGGCGCTTTTGAGGCTACTTTCGTTCATCATGAATGGTAAAGTATCTCATTACTAGATGAACAACAGTCTCTTCCCAACCATACCTCACGAGACAACGGGTATTTATTTTCTAATACGGCCTATTTATTCTACATTTTATTTTGAAGTCACCACTAGTCTTTAATGGTAGACTAGAAACCAATCGAGACAAGGGAGAACCATCTCAATTTCTATGAACATGAGATATCATGGGTAGGGGAACTTGGTTACGTTAATGACTTCGATGTCGAAATCTCTAAGGCCCTTTTCGTACCTAACTCAATTTGAAGTATCTAGCGTAGCATGCAATTTCTTGAAGCTTATTCGCTAATCCTAACCATTCTAAACGAGGATGAATCAATCAATCATGAAAAAGCATAAGCAATTCAAATCATTAACAACAATCCTAATACCATCCCTAAAAAGGAAAATCAATCAAAATAATCAAGGTCTAGTGAATCCTAAAGGCTTGTTCATTTTTATGGGTTGTGCTTTTTAGGGGTTTTAGGGTTTTTAGGGGTTAAGCCCCTTTTGGAGGGGTTAAGCCGCTTTTAACCTCTAAATTAGGAAATTTCAAGAGAACAACTTGTGCATCCCTAAAAATTCTATCATTCAAAAGGGTGGCCACAAGTTTTTTGAGCCAATATACAATTTTTGAATTTTTTGTGAAAAAATCTTTATTTTATTTTCCTACTTCCAAAAGTCTAAATTTTCCATTTTTCTTGAATTTTTTTTTGAATTTTACTCTTTTTATGAATTTTCTAAAATTTTATGAAAATTTTTATGTTTTTAATACTTATTTTTTAATGAATTTTCCTAATTTCTACAAATTTTTTTGAAATTTCTAACTTTTTTATGATTTTTGAAATTTTTATATTTTTTTATATTTTTCTGAAATTTTCTGATTTTTAATATTTTATACATTTTTCTATTTTTTATTCCCCTGGGAATGAATCGGACCGATCCAGACTAGTCCAACACACTTGGACGTTTCTCCAACCATTCGGCGAGGACGGTGCCAAAATGGCGTCGTTTCTTCCTTTTTTTTCTCTTGGGCGTTTTCTCGAACACTGATGTGCATCTAGCCTAACATTCTTTCTCCTCACTGTGACTTGGTCCCATCTCAAGCAACTTATGTCAGTGCTCCGGCCATTGCTTGTGATCCTAAGGTATCACCCCATCACATTCTAAACACCAGCCACTGCCGAACCACCGCCCGAACCAACGCTTAGCTGCTAGTTGACCGGCGGTTTCTAGGCTAAAAATCATAGGTCCGAAACTACCTTAACCAAGACTATCTAACATTTACATTCAGTTCTAAGCCATCTATTCATTCTAGCAATCATCACAAGCATTTTAAGCTTTCGGAAGATCACCGAAAATTGACTCGAACAGCTCTAGGCCGTAGGGATTGCTTCGCAAAGTTATGAAGTTTCAGCGAAGATGATTATGTGGCCGACTTGTTGAAAATGCAAAAACAATGATTCAAAATGCAAAGACAACCAAACAATTGATTAGAAACATGGATATAGACTCAATAATCAAGAAAACAAAAAGGAAATCATTGAATCAATCATGTAATGGTTCAGTTGATCCTTTGGGCATTTCAACAAGCAGTTGGTATCTGAGTAGGAAGGAAATTTACCTTCGTCACTAGTGACCAAAACGGAAATTCGAACCAGCAGGAGGTTCTGAATTGGTCCTCTTGCACTTGCTCTATCAACCTCACGGTCTAGTTTCACCGGAAAGTCCTCAGCGTGGAGACTGGGCCGAGTTTCAAGCATTCCGATCAAGTTTTTGTCAGGTGAATGGAGGAGGAGGTCACCGAATAGACAATTCGCTAGCGCTTTTTTCTCGTCGGGACAACACCAGTCACTTGGGCGGGGGACCTCAACTCATTCCCGCTCTTGATTTCTCTCTTTCTCTCTCGAGTTCTCTCTCTCTCTCTCTCTTTGAAATTTTCGCGAATAGTTTATGTGCCCTCTCACTCTCTCTCACCTCTTTCTGTTTCTTCCCCCGGGCTGTTCACGGCATCTAACCGCCTTGTCTCGAGGAAGTTAGAATGGATCCGGATCGACAGCTGGAGATCTCCATCTATCTATCTCCATTTTGCACGTGCCTAATTGGGATATCTAGGTGGGGTGAGCGGGTAGGGCCAACTCGGCTCTTCTTTCTTCTCCCTTTCCTCTTCCCCGCGCATCCCCGAGTTGGGTGACGAAGAAGCTAACCCGGATCAAGTTTGGTCGGACCGACCCAGCAAACCCGGTTAGGTTTAAATTGCAAATGAAACCCAAATTTGACCCGTTTTCACAATTCGACCTCAAATTTCAGCTCCTCGACACATTTTGCTTTAAAATATGGAATCGCTTTGAATTTTTATCTCAATTAAACCCAAAAACCCGAATTTGAATTCGGGTGAATAGGTTTTTAGTCAATTGGAGGTCTAAATGACCTAACTTTGCGAATTTTAGGCCAAAATTGGGTTCCCTACGGTCGATTATCCTTAGGGAGGTATAAGCTCGATCAAAAATTCCAAATTGAATGAAATCCCCAAATTGGGTCCTAAAATCCCTAATTTCCGATTAAATTTGGGGCTTTTTAATCTTTTCAGAAAATTGTGAAATTGGACTAACCAATATGCAATTCAAGGTCCTAAAATCCCTAATTTCTGATTAAATTTGGGGGTTTTCAATCTTTTCAGAAAATTGTGAAATTGGACTAACCAATATGCAATTCAAGGTCCTAAAATCAATTTTTGTGAAAACACTATAGCCTAAAAAAAATGTCTAGAAAAGGATTAATTGGATTTTTTTTCGTTTCAATTAGGATATGAAATTGCCCAAATTTGGGGAAAACATATCCTCGATTGAAATTTTGTAAAATTGAAGCTGCGGGGTTGAAATTTGAATTAAAATAAAACTAATGACTATTTTTGGGAAATATTTTTGACTTCGTTTGGTATTTTTCTTGATTTTCCTCCTATTTTTAACAAAAAAGAAATTAAGGAAAAATTAAAGGTTCTAGAAAAAATCATTTTTGTTTAGAAATAGGTTCCTAAGCATGGCCAAGGTTCCTAAATCTAATTTTGTGATTTTTTATTAAATTGGAAAATTTGACTCAAAGCATTGGTGGTAAAATTATTATTTAGTTGTTGATGATTTTACTAGATTCACTTGGGTATTTTTCTTGCTCACAAAAATGAAGCCATTTCATAGTTTTTAAAATTTGCAAAAAAAAAAAATTCAGAATGAAAAGAGTTATATCATTTGTAGCATCAAAAGCCCGATCATGGGAGAGAATTTGAAAATAAAATTTTTTCAGATTTTTGTGAGGAAAATGATTTCCAACACAATTTTTCTACTCCTTATACACCATAATAGAATGGTGTTGTGGAAAGGAAAAATCGTTCTTTGCAAAAATGGCAAGAACTCTTTTGATTGAAAGCAAGATTCCTTATTATTTTGGGGTAGAAGCTGTTTTACAGACTTGTTATATTATCAAAAGAGTTTTTTTAGACCCATTCTTGATAAAAACCCTTATAAACTTTACAAAGGTAGAAAACCCAACATTTCATATTTTCGTGTGTTTGGTTGCAAATGTTATGTACTCAAAAATCCAAATTATCGCTCTAGAAAGTTTGATAAGAAAGCGGATGAAGAATTTCTCCTTGGATACTCCACAACAAGCAAGGCATATAGAGTTTTCAATAAAAACTCTCAGACCGTGGAAGAAACAATGAATGTGAGATTTAATGAAAATGTTTAGACTCAAAAGATGAATCCGAACCATATCACAATGATCAAGAGATGTCTGAAGCTCAACAAGAATCTTCAAAGATTCTTGAAACTGTTGAAGAAAGAAAGGAAGATTCATTGATCACAATGACAAGAACCTTGAGAATCTAATGATACTCATAAGGAGAGATTCAATAGAAGCTGGAAACATATATCCAGTCATCCAAAAGATTTTATCATTGGAGAAATAGAAGACGGCATCAAGACTAGATCTAAACACAAGAAAAACATCAGTACCTTGGCATTGATATCAGAAATAGAACCAAAAGGAATTGATGAAGCACTTACGGATGAAAGCTGGATTGAAGCAATGCGGAAAGAACTTCATCAGTTTAAACTCAATGAAGTATAGAAACTTGTGCTAAAACCCAAAAATCATCCAGTAATTGGAACAAGATGGGTATTCAGAAACAAGCTGGATGACAAGGAAAAAGTCACAAGAAACAAAGCAAGGCTTGTAATAAAAGGTGATTCACAAGAAGAAGGCATAGACTATGATAAAACCTATGCACCGATTGCTAGGTTAGAAGCTATAAGGCTACTCTTAGCTTATGCTTATTTCTATAACTTTAAATTATTTCAGTTGGACGTGAAAAAGTGCATTCTTGAATGATTACATCAAAGAAGAGATATATGTAGAACAACCCTTTTGTGACATTCCGAATTTTGGCCCATTTTTGGGATTTATAAAACGTGTGATTCGTCAAGTACACTTATAATAGAATCTCGCCGGGAACCGATCACTCTCGGGTTCTTGTTTTAAAATAGAGATTTTGCTAGAATCGCACTCAATCGAATTTTTGCCGTTATTTAGAGCACAAACTTTGATGTCGAATTTTTGAGCTCAAGGCAATTTAATTTAATTGACGGTGTCAATATTATTGTGACCAACCTCGAGATTGCCGAAATATGTGAAAAGTGAATTTTTAACCGGATCTGGATTTGGACTAGTAGACCTCCCTCGGGGGTAGTTTGATTTAATTAATTTGGCCTCTGTCCCTTATTATATTCTAGGATTAATTTGGGCGGTAGATTGTTTTCGATTTTAAATGTGGGCCGTTGAATCGCAATAATTATTTGAATGAACATTTATTTTTTTTCTTTTTCTCCCTTTCTCCCTCCCTCTCTCTCTCTCTCTCTCTCTCTCTCTCTCTCTCTCTCTCTCTCTTTCCCTAGCCAGCGACATTTCCCCCCGGTCATCCATCCACCTGCATGTGGGACCCCCCTTCCCCATGCAACCCTCCCTCTCTCTCTCTCTCTCTCTCTCCTTCTTTTTCTCTTTTCTTTCTTTCTCTTTCTTTTTCTTCTTCTTCCTTTCTTCCCCATGGCCTCGACTGAATTCGGAATTTTATACCTTACCCGACGATCGTCGCTTGACCCGCCCTCACCTACCATCCGCCTCACGCCCTTTATCGCCGTAGCGTACGTATGCGCACGGTCACTTGACCGCCGCCCCGATGACCCCAGCTCAAGTGTTCTCTCCCTTTCCTCCCACGCGAGCAACAGCTCGCCGCCATTATCACGGCTCGTCTTTGCCAACCCGTCGCCCACCCCTACTACCGCCCCAGCACTTGCGATGCGGCAGAGTACGCCCGTCGCCCGGTAAACATTCAGCGATTCACCCGCCAACTGGCTGCGCCCCACTACCGCCCTTTGTGCCGAGCTTTCTTCCTCTCCTCAGGTCCATTGTCGCGTGCAGCGCCGCTATCCGACCTCCGCGCATCGCTCGTTCGGCCAGCGGTCGCCACCCTCCCTTCTTCTCCCCTCGCTCGCACGCGCCGCTGATTGCGCCGAGCGGACTCACCAGATCCGGCGCCGAAATCGCCACCATCCAGCCTCCATTGCTGCCGCCAGAACGTTAAGCCGCTTCAACTAGCTCTTCACCGGCCAAATTTTGCCCGAGGCCGCTTCTAGTCTGGCCGGACACCAAGTACTGGCTTGTTAGCTCGGGCCTATCTGCCGACCGTCAGTCCCGCCAAATTTCAAATTTGCCGGGCCACGGCCCCGCTCTGGCCAGCTCGGCCAGCTTGCCGCCAAGCTGCCTAGCCATGCGTTTCCGAAGTCAGCTGGGTCGAAGCCCCTGCCGCGCTCGAAAGCGCCCGCCATGGTCGAGTCGCGCTCACCAGTCGCGGTTCTGCGACCTTACCCATTCGACCTGGGGCCGCCTGTCAGCCGCAGGGCACCTCACTGGCCCGCCTGCCGCGGCCGGCACGCCGCGACGCCACCATGCGCGCCCACGCCTGCCGCTACTGATCGCCATTATGCCCGTTGGTCGGCCACGCACGCGTGCCAGCGCTTGTGCTGCGCCCATCGCCGTGCCCAGCCGTGATAGAGAATTTTGCCCATGGCCGACCCGCGTGCCAATGCGTGTGAGTCCGCACTGCTCACCCGGCCATTTTAGGCTTGAGCCAACTTTTCTCAAAGCAAAATCTAGTAAGTGACTTCCTAAATCCTACCTAGTACATTGGGTATTATTAGACTTGTTTAGGACGTGATTAATATCGGTTTAGGAGCTAAATGTGGATTAGGGTCAATATTTGTATGTGTAATTTGTTAGATTAAATTGTGATAATAATGAGGCTTAATTAGTGGTTAATTTAGTAACCGATTGAGATGAATAACATGACCGAATTGTCGTGGGCGCATGTGATGGACTTGGATTAATTGAGTGTACCGACTTGAATGTCGAGTCAATGAACCGATGTGGGGCGTATGAGTTGAATTGAGTGTGATGGCGTGTCGATTGACATTTGTGAAAGTGTGGTGATTGAATTTGAATTGTACAACGTGTTGATTAGCGAGTTGTGAACATGGATTGTTTGATGCAATTGGCATGACATTGATTGAATCGAATGGCGTGTGTATGCACATCGATTATAAGCCCGGATTGATCGGAGGGCTATGGACTTAGGGCGTGTTGACGACGTTCCGTGCGAAGGCATGAATGGCGGTATGCCAAATGGATGTGGGCTTGAGGCGTGTTGGCGGTGGCTGTTAAAGATGTGTTAGACTAAGGCGTGTTTACGTCGGTCATTGAAAATTGAGCCCAGTTGATCGGAAGGTTCTGGACTTGGGACGTGTTGGACGGCGGTTCGTGTGAAAGTATGAATGGCGGTGTGCGGATGGGCACGAGGCATAAACGGGCGCGGTGGGAGAATGGATCGAGGCACAGTGGGCGCGGGTCGGGAGAAAGATGTTGGCCACGTCATGCGATTTGAGTGTGATTGAAATGGCTGGTTAAGTGTGATTTGATTGGCTGGTTGAGCAAGTGATTGAATTGGCTGGTTGAGCGTGTGGTTGAATTGGCTGGTTGAGCGTGTGATTGAATTGGCTAGTTGAGCATGTGATTGAATTGGCTCGTTGAGGGTGTGATTGAATTGGCTGGTTGAGCATGTAATTGAATTGGCTGGTTGACCGTGTGATTGAATTGGCTGGTTGAATTAGTTGGATTGATTGAGTACAAGTGTGGCTGGTATTTAAGTAATTATGATGTGTTATTTAATTACTATTATTGCATTATCACATGACAACTAACGTGTAGAGTTTACATAGGCTTGATGGCCAAGTAAGTATAATGATGCGAATTCTATATATTTTGGGGTAGATTGCACGAATGACTTGTGCGGTACGCATTGGCCTCGTGGAGGTATATGGGGTTGTTTATTGAGACTCGTTCTTACGGTTATTATATAACCATTTTAGATCCACGACCATGAGTGATTGGAGACTTTGAAAGGGTATCTCGGAGATCGAGGGATGGGTCAAGTACTTGGTATTTTGAGTCCCCCCTTTATAGAGGAGTTAAGTTTGCGAACCATTGTCCTTTTTGAGGAATGTGGTTCTGTTGGTGTGGCCTAACTTGGGGATTGTCTTTTTGTGGACATCATATGTATCTACCACGTGTAGAAATTACAATTATTGTTTTGTGCTAGTGTTACCCGTGTCATTAGTAATTGTTGGGTTGTTTCTATTTGTCTCATGGCGTGCCTAATCTTTGATGTTTGGATTGGGTCGGTGATGTGTCGGAACGTCGCGTTCAATGATCGACCATCAAGGGGTGTCGCGGGCCCGTCAAGGTTCGGGGCGTGACACCCATATTGATTTGGTATCGAGCAAGGTCAGCTCGAACCAAGATGGTGAAACTTGGAGTGATAAGGAGCGATGACTTTGGAGTAGCTTGATTAAGGAGACTTGTTGGCCATACGTTACCAGCACTGCTTGGTTGTGATTGCTGAGTGATATTATGCACTAATACGTGAAATGTAGGTGCGCGTGGAACTTGAGGTTAGTGCACAATCCTTTGTTCTTTGTGATTGAGTGGTGTTGTGATTATTTATGCTTAGTGAATTGTGTTGTAATTCATTGCCTAGGGCCTTAGACTGGTATAGTTGGCCTAGGTCTTTAATTCTCGAGGGGAATTATAGCAGGTAAGTGGGTGGTGTGAACCTTGTGAGTATGAGTAGCCGAGGAAGAGGTCGAGGTCGAGGTTGTAGATCCGCAAGTTGGAGTTGTGGGGGATCCCAAATGGGATGAGATTTTGAGGGCACTCGAGGAAGTTGGAATTTTAATGGGAAGGCAAATTGAGGAGCGAAATGCAATCATTGCTACTAATGTCGAGGCCACTATTGTCATCGTCAATGGAAATAACAAGAATTATAGGTATAATGGAAATGTTGGAAATCAAGGTCAAGGGTAAGTTAATTCAATCAAACAGATGTGTCGGTTGGTTGGAAAACTTTAGAAATTTAAACTTGCAAGGTTCGATGGGAAGAGGTGACCGAGGCTACATTACTTTGGACAGGGGACTAGAAAAAAAAAAAAAGGAGGGGCTTTTGGGGTATTCGGGTACACTAATGAGGAGGAAGTAATCCTGGCTATATATCAACTCTAAGGAAATGTAAAGAATTAGTAAGAGGGCCCCGAAATAGGATATTTCAGAGAGGACATATTTTCAAGCTAGGGGTGTCGTTATCGAGGCCTTCAATGGGAGGTACTTTCGGGAGAGTGTGCGAGGATAGAAAATGATAGAGTTTCTTTGACTTCGCTAAAATTGAATGTTAGTCAATCAAGACGAGGTCGAGTTTGTAAGGTTGTCTAAGTACGCACCAAAGATAGTCAATGATCGTGTGGATAGGATAAGGAGGTTCCGAGATGGGTGAAATCGAATCTCGCAATCAATTGATGCTAATGAACTTAAGGGATTGTAATGAGCTGTATGACGAGGCTTAAACGGTTGAAAGGGATATGAATGAGAGGGTTACCGTATATGGATCGCGGTACACGCCGGCTAGGGACAATAGGAACTTTGGAAAGAAGCCCATGGCAGAGAAAATGAAATTTGTCCTCTAGTAAGAAAGAACTTTGGAAAGCCGAACTACTACTCCAACGCCGCATGTCGGTCTTACGAAAAGAGGCATAGGAATGGCCATTGCCAAGGTAGAAGTGGAGCATGTTGTGGATGTGGACAGTAAGGTCACCAAGTGAGAAATTGTTGAACCGACAGGTTAGGTCACTAATGCAATCGCAAAGACCGCAGGTAGGACATTAAGCGAGAGCTGCCCTGCAGATTAATCAAAATCGGCTATGGACGTAAGGAAAGATGTACGCTGTGGTGGGGAAGGAATCAGAGGATATGCCGCGAAAGTCTAGAGGCGTTACGTGTTGATATTGGGTACAATAGGCGATGATTTTGAAGTTGTAACTCTAATGGTCATGTACGACGTATAATTTCTTATAGTGGGTAGGCGTAATCGACTTAAGGATTTCTAAATTACTGACGATATTCTTGGACGAGTTGGGAAGGATGAGTGTTGCTTAGGGATTACAGATTTTGTAAAGAACCGATGTGAGTTGTTTTTGAGAGACTGTTAAATTGAAATTTGGATGGATTGAGCTTTGTCTTTGAGGTGTAAAAACATAATTAATTTGTGGCTGATTAGTTGGTTGAGGAATCAAGGCTAAAGGACATAGCCGAGGTGTGTAATCTTCCCGATGTCTTTCCTCAAGAATTGCCGGGATTGCCACCTGATAGGAGAGTCGAGGTTGTGGTTGAGTTGGCCCCAGGGACAAAACCGACCTTGGGAGCGCTCTACAAGATGTCACCGTCGGAATTGAAGGAATCGAAAGTCCAAATGCGGGAGTTATTGGATGAAGGTTTTATTCGTCTGAGTGGGTCTCCATGGGGAGCGCCAATTTTATTCGTGAGGAAGAAGGACGGATCGTTAAGGTTATGTATTGACTACAAACAGCTTGGTGACTATTAAGGATGAACACCCATTAGCAAGGGTAAATGACCTGTTCGACCAGTTACAAGGGGCATTAATATTTTGTAAGATCGACTTGAGGACTTATTATCACCAATTGAGGATTAAGAAGGAGGACGTGCCAAGTCGGTATTTAGGACGAGGTATGAACACTATGAGTTTACGGTGATGCCATTTGGACTGACGAACGCCCTTGCAACTCTTATGGATTTAATGAATCGGATATTTAAGGAATTTCTAGATCAGTTTGTAATCGTGTTCATAGGCGATATCTTGGTATACTTAAAGAGTTCCGCCCGAGTGTGAGTTACATTTGGAAAAAAAAGTTCTATGGACCTCAAGAGAACATTCACTCTACGCTAAGTTTTATAAGTGTGAATTCTGGCTTTATCAAGTGGCGTTCTTAGGACATATGATACCCGGGGAAGGAATTGTAGTGGATCCGGCAAAGATTGAAGCCGTCATGAATTGGCCAAGACCGACAATGGTAATCAAGGTTTGGAGGTTCTTGGACGAGGTTATTACAAAAGCGTTTTGTGGAAAGGTTTTTAGCCTTAGCGACACCGTGAACGCGTTTGCTAAGAAGGAAACAAAATTTGAATGGACGGATAAGTACAAAAAGAGTTTTCAAGATTAAAATATAGGTTAACGATCATGCCAGTGTTGACAGTCCCGTCAGGTCTGGGAGGATATGAAATCTACAATGACGCATCGCTAAGGGGATCCGGATGTGTATTAATACAACGTGGAAGAGTAGTGGCATACACATTGTGACAAATAAGACCACATAAGCTGAATTATCCAACGATGATTTAAAATTAGCGCGATTATTTTCACTCTTAAAATTTGGAGGCATAACTTGTGTGGGGAGAAATTTCAGATTTATCTGAGATCATCGAGTTTAAAGGTATGGTTTTCCCAAAAGAACTTAGCATGAAACAGCGCCATTGGATGGAACTCCTTAAGAACTACGACTGCAATATTTTATATCACCCGGAAAGGCTAATAAGGTAACGGATGCACTAAGTTGGAAATCGAGCATCGCGCATATGATGGTCAAAGAACGGACCTGTTGGAGGGAGTCCGGGATTGAATTTAAGTTTGAAGTGAGTCATGTCTTGAGTCTACTTGTAGCATTGATGATTGAACTGGAGATCAAACTAAGATTAAGGCTTTACAATCGATGGACCGGAGATTCAGAAGATTCGGAATATGGATGCAAAAAAAAAAAAAAGGAAATTGAATTTTCAAGTATCCGAGGATGGGATTCTAAAGTTCCGCTGGAAGGTTATGTGTGCCTGATGATGCAGAGCTTAAGGAGAACATTTTGTCTGAAGCACATTGTAGTAATTATAGTATTTACCCGGGTAGTACGAAGATGTATCAAAACTTACGACAGCATTATTGGTGGAACGGTATGAAAGTGGATGTGGCCAAACATGTGGCTAAGTATTTCACATGCCAACAAGTGAAGGCGCAACATTGTAAGCCGGGTGGAATCTTGCAGTCATTGGAAATCCCCAGTGGAAATGGGAACACATCACATGGACTTCGTCATGGGATTACCGAGGAGCTGGAGGGGCCATGATTCGATTTGGATGATAGTGGATTGGTTGATAAAGTCAAGACATTTTCTTTTAGTGCGAAAGGATTTTTCCTTAAAAAGGTATGCCAATTTGTATGTGCGATACATAATCCGTCTCCATGGAGTACTAGTAACGATCATCTCGGGACCGTGATCCTAAGTTTACTGCCACTTTTTGGAAAAGTCTTCATACGGCATTAGGAAGCGAGATTACTGGTTTAGCATAGCCTATCATTCGCAAACGGATGGCAAGTCCGAGAGGACGATTCGGATATTGGAAGATATCTTTGCGAGCATGTGTATTGGATTTTAGGGGAAGTTGGAAAGAATAATTGCCCTTTGTTGAATTTGCCTATAACAATAGATATCGGCAGAGTATTAGAATGGCACCTTATGGGGGCATTGTATGGCGAGTTTGCGAACACGGTTTGTTGTGATGAAGTTGGTAAAAGGAGCATCATGGGTCCCAAGTTGGTTTAGTGAAATATCAAAACAATCAAGGTGATTCGGGATAGGCTTAAGACTGCTTTCGGAGCTGCCAAAAGAATTATGCAGACCGGAGACATAGGCCTTTGAGTTTCAAGTAGGGGACCACGTATTCCTCAAGATGTCGCCGATGAGAGGATTGTCACAGTTTGGTAAGAAGAGAAAGTTGAGCCCGAGGCACGTGGACCCATTCGAGGTCTTAGAGAGAATAGGCACCTTGGCTTATCGTCTCACGCTATCGCCAAATTTACCTCATGTTCATAATGTGTTCCACGATCTATGTTGAGGAAGCACGAATGGACCCGACCCACGTACTAATTATGAAGAAATAGACGTGGATTGGCCTTTGTGGTGTCGACGTGGAAAAGCCAGTTCGGATCGAGGATAGAATAGAAAGAGTGTTATGGAACAAGAAAATTTCGATGGTCAAAGTAATTTGGGAGCACCATGGGACCGAAGGTGTGACGTGGGAAAGTGAAGAGTTGATCGACACCAGTATTACCCCATTTATTTGAATAGTTGGGTTGCATTATAAATTTTGAGGACAAAATTTTTGTAAGGGGAAGAGTTGTGACATTCAATTTTAGCCCATTTTGGGATTTATAAAGCGTGTGATCTGGCCGGAGCACTTATAATAGAATCTCGTCAGGGAACCGATCACTCTGGGATTTTTTTTTTAAGTAGAGATTTTGCTAGAATCGCACTCGATCGAATTTTGCCGTTATTTAGAGCCCAAACTTTGGTGTCGAATTTTCGGAGCTCTGGGACAAATTTAATTGGACGGTGTCAATATTATTGTGACCAGCCTCTAGATTGCTCGAATATGTGAAAAGTGGATTTTTAATCGGATGTGGATTTGGACTAATAGACCTCTCTCTGGATAGTTTGATTTAATTAATTTGGCCTTTGTTCCTTATTATATTCTAGGATTAATTTGAGCCGGTAGATTGTTTTCGATTTTAAATGTGGGCTGTTGGATCTTAATAATTATTTAAATGAACATTTATTTTTTCTCTTTTTGCTCTTTTTCTCCTCTCTCTCTCTCTCTCTCTCTCTCTCTCTCTCTCTCTCTCTCTCTCTCTCTCTCTCCCTCTCCCCAGCCGCCCGTTTCCCCTTCAGTCAAGTCCACCCTTGCATGTTAGACCCCTTCCCCATGCAATCCCTCACTCTCTCTTTTCTCTTTTCTTTCTTTTTTCTATTAATAAGCGTATTTATTATATTAAATTGTGATAATTGTGAGGCTTAATTAGTGGCTAATTTAGTGGTGATTGTCATGCCCGAACCCCAACGAGCTCGCGATATCCCCACGCTGCAGTCGAAATGATGCGGCGCCCGGGAACGCCGCCATGAGACGAATCTCAATAAGTGTACAACCTCAAACCCCACGTAGGCACTCACGTGCCGCCCGGACAAAACAAGCATCTCACACAATGATTAATCAATCTAACAATCACATACGAATCTACGGAACCCATCATGCACGTTCTCGCGTTGAACCATAATCTGACCCAGCACATCACAGCAAGGAATCATAGATGCGCGGCGTGCCTTAATTATAAGATAGAAACCACTTGGGCACGTCCCATAAATTTGCCTAGCCGTTTTTACCCCATAATTAAGCATCACATCACACGATACAAAACACACTCGTACCGAACTCACACCATCGTCACTTTCTCAAACCCTCGCACCTCAAGCCAATTCCCGCTCATTCTCAATTTTTCCACCACTACCACGCTTGGTGTCTAAAGCGCATCGACCAGCGGTCTTGACCTCATCAGACATCGTCATCCCGTCGGGCGGACAAATCACCTCATTAGGACCGGCATTGTCCCGTGTAAGCGAACACGCCCTGGGGCGGAATCCTACACACACTTTCCTTTCGCATGCCCGCGTAAAGCGAGATCGAGCCAATGGTCTTACGATCACGTCGAGCATCGACACCTTGTCGGGTAGGGCATCGTCACCTCGTCAAGGGACGGCATCATCCCGCGATAAGCGTACGCCTCAAGATGGATCCTTTCAGCCAATCCTACACACTCAAACCTCGATTCCACACTCTTTACCGCATTACCACGCCACCACACAAACACTTTGCCAAACATACACACTTCACACATTTCACATTTACACAACCTCATCACACAAACACCACCACGAACACCTATGCTTAGCATGCGAACTCAATACACATTCACTCCACCACATCACCACACTTCACGGCCACACAAACACGGCACGCCACCACACCACATTCAGCCTAATGCACAAACCAAATCAGCCCAAAAGCAATTTCCAAGCCAACCAACAAGCACAATCACACAACCACGCATAAATTTCCATTCAAGGCACAATCCCATTAATTAATCGTGATAATTCAACCCCAATTCAACCACAACATCACAGTCCTACCCGAGCTTCCTAAACCTCAAATTTTCATCGCCAATTCAGTCCACAACAACCCAAACATCAGCCCATAATTCAGTCCCAAAATAGCCACAAAATCGTCTAAACCGAGCCCTAAACTAATCTAACAATACCGAGGTCCTAGGTAGTTTTGGGAGAGACACTTATCTAAGAAAACAGGAAACTCGGCTGGACGGGGTTGAACAAGCGGTGGCGGCGGCGGCGTCGGTGTATGGCGTCGCCGACGCACGGACAAACATATCGAACGCCCGTACGACACCTTTGACAGACGCCATGTGGACATCAACGGCGGCAATGTACGGGCGTGATCGACATCACGGCAGCAGCCGCCGGCTAATCGGGCTCCAAGAGCGGCCCGGGGCCTCCAAGTGGTGATATACGACGGTTCTTTACGCCCGAACGGGGAAAAAGAGAGAGGGGCAAGATGGGGCGGTGTTGTTGGTGGGTGGTGGCTGGATGAGGCAGCAAAGAGGGATGGCGGTAAACCGGACAATGGTAACGGCTTTCCGGGTCCGGACAAGCTCCCGCGGGTGGCAAGGAAAACCAAAGGGAGAAGGAGGAAAACGTGGGGGAGGGCTGATCCAGGGCCACGAAATGAGGGAGGAGGAGAGAGAGAGAGAGTCCATTTGGTCAAATATGTGGGTGGTGGGGTGACACGTGTCGCGATCCCACGTGATTTCCCATTTTGCCCTTGATCCAACGACCCAAATTCAACCTAATCCAATAATTGAGGGGCAAAGAGGTCAATTGTCCAATAATTGAGCTGATTTTTCAGACCTAATTATCCCAAAAATATCCCAAAATTCAGAATCCAAAAATAGTCTAGGGCAAAATGATCAATTTTTCGGTCCCGGGCGAAATTCAATTTTGTCCAAATCAACTCTAAATATGTATGGCCAACATAATATGGCGTCGGAATCGTGAAAATAGCTTCTTAAGCTCTCGAAAATCAACTGCAAAGTCCTGGGAATAAAATAATATTATTTTTCACTTCCGAGCCAAAATTTCAATTTTTGACCATAACCACTCTAAATGTGCGTAGCCACCCCAAAATGACATCGGCCTCAAAAATAACCTCATACGGCCTCAGAATCGACATCGGGGTCCAAAGGGGCAAAATCATAATTTTTCGATCCCGAACCGAAATCCATTTTTTTTGCGAAATGGTGGCCCCAAGGTTGGCCAAGCTAAAAACGTCATTGGCCACTCAAAATTATCACTTTCAAAATTCTCGATTCCGGCCCGAATTCCAAAAATGACTAAAATTGAACAATCGCGACTTTTAGCTTATATCCGCTAACGGGTGGCTCATTAGGATTACACGCCTCGACTCTCGATCGACACCAAGTCCAATCACGTTTAAGTTTACTCTACTCGAGACGACCTCGATTGTCATATAATTGCGTAGGGTCCGTCGCTAGTTCCTTGAACACAATCAATCAAATAGATCGGTCTCGCTTGGCTCAAAACATTCCTCGTCAATTTATATGGTCAAGATCGAACCTGTGTCGAAGTTCTTTGGTTGTGCGAACTCAATCCCGTAATAGCCTTACCCCTAAGGTTAGCATCCCGAGAATGCACGGGTCCCGGTGAGATCTCACTATAGTGCATTGGTCAAATTCATTTCCTAAATCCGGGAAAAGGATAGAAAATTCAGACTGTTATAATCGATTGAGATGAATAACATGACTGAAATTGTCGCGGGCGCTGCGGTGATCGATTTAGATTAATTGAGTGTACCGACTTGAATGTCGAGTCGTTGAACCGATGTGGAGAGTATGAGTTGAATTCGGTGTGATGGCGGTCAGATTGACATTTGTGAAAGTGTGGTGATTGAATTTGAATTATACGACGTGTTGATTGGGCGAAGTTGTGAACATGGGTTGTTTGTTGCAATTGGCATGACATTGATTGAATTGAATGGCGTGTGTATGTTGGTCGATTATAAGCCCGAATTGATCGGAGGGCTACGGACTTGGGACGTGTTGACGGCGGGTTGTGTGAAGGCATGAATGGCGGTGTGCCAAATGGATGCGGCTTAAGACGTGTTGACGGTGGCCTGTTAAAGATATGTTAGACCGGGACATGTTTACGCCGGTCATTGGAAATTGAGCTCGGATTGATTGGAGGACTACGGACTTGGGACGGTTGATCAAGGGTGCAGATGAAAGTATGAATGGCCGGTGTGCCGATGGGCCCGAGGAAAGGGCGGGCCGGCAAAGGAGAATGGACTTGAGGTGTAGTGGCGCTGGTCGGGAGAAAGATATTCGCCACGCATGAGATTTGAGTGTGATTAAAATGGCTGGTTGAGTGTGACCGAATTAACTGATTGGGCGGTGATTGAATTGGCTGGTTGAGCGTGTGATTGAATTGGCTGGTTGAGCGTGTGATTGAATTGGCTGATTGAATTAGTTGGATTGATTGTGTGCAAGTGTGGTTGGTATTTGAGTAATTGTGATGTGTTATTTAATTACTATTATTGCATTATCACATGACGACTAACGTGCAGAGTTTACATAGGCTTGATGGCCAGGTAAGTATAATGATGCGAATTCTATATGTTTTGGGGTAGATTGCACGAATGACTTGTCTGGGTACGCATTGGCCTACGTTAGAAGGTTGCTTATTGAGACTTGTTCTCACGGTTTTTTATATAACCATTTCATATCCGCGACCATGAGTGATTGGAGACGCTGCAAAGGTATCTCGGAGATCAAGGACGGGTCAAGTACTTGGTATTTTGAGTTCCCCTTTGTAGAGGAGTTAAGTTTTCATAACCATTGTCCCTTTTTGAGGAATGTGGTTCTGTTGTTGTGGCCTAGTTTGTGGATTGTCTTTTTGTGGACGTCGTATGTATCCGCTAAGTGTAGGAATTACAATTATTGTTTTGTGCTAGTGTTACCCCGTGTCATTATTAATTGCCCGGGTTGTTTCTATGTGTTTCTGCGCATGCCTAATCTCTCATGTTTGATTGGGTCGGCGACATGTCTTGGACGTCGCGTTCAATGATCGACCATCGAGGGGTGTCGCGGGCTCGTCGGGGTTCGGGGCATGACACCTTTGGCTTTGAAGAATCAAGAAAGTCTGACTATGTTTACAAACTTAAAAAGGCACTTTATGATCTAAAACAAGGACTTCGTGCCTGGTATGAGAGGCTAAGTAATTTCCTTATACATAATGACTTCATGAAAGGTAAAGTTGATACAACCTTATTCATTAAGAAAAAGGTAAAGATTTGAAAGGTAAAGTTGATACAGCCTTATTCATTAAGAAAAAAAGGTAAAGATTTTTAATTGTTCAAATTTATATGGATGATATTATATTTGGATCCTCTAATGAAGTGCTTTTGCAAGGAATTTTCAAAGTGCATGTAGAACGAGTTCGGGATGAGCATGATAGGTGAACTAACATTCTTTCTTGGATTATAAATGAAAGAGACCAATGATGGTACTTTCATTTGCCAAGAAAAGTATGCAAAAGAGATTGTGAAGAAGTTTGGATTTAGAACAAAAAGAAAACAGACACTCCAATGTCTCATTCGTCCAAATTAGCTAAGGATGAGAGTGGTAAACAGGTTGATCAGAAGATGTATAGAAGCATGATTGGATCTTTTGCTATATCTTATTACTTCTCAACCCGACATACTATTTAGTGTCTATATGTGTGCTAGATTTTAATCTGACCCAAAGGAATCACATCTTAAGTAGTAAAAAGGATAATCAAATACATTGGAACTTATCCAATGTTATGTCTATGGTATTCAAAGAGATTAGATTTCACTCTTATTAGTTATTCGATGCTGATCTAGCTGGGTGTAAAGTGGACAGGGGAAAAGTACTATGGGAACATGCCAATTACTTGGGAATATGTTGGTGTTCGGTACTCAAAGAAACAAAGCACAGTTGCATTATCTACAATGTAAGCAGAATATGTGGCTTTTGGGAAGTTGCATTGCGCCAGATTTTGTGGATGAAGCAATAATTACGAGATTTTGGAATAGAAGAATCAAGTGTTGAAATCAAATGTCACAACACAAGTGCTATTAATTTGACCAAGAATCCAATTCTTCACTTACGAGCCAAGCACATTAAAATCAAGCACCACTTCATCATAAATAATGTTCAGAACGGTGATGTGAATATTCAATTTATTAATTCTAAAAAATTAATTAGCTGATATATTCACAAAACTTTTAGATGAATCTTCATTTGAATTTATTCGTAATAAGTTATGCATCACTAATCCTTTTCGCTTTGAAGAATCTTTTTAAAGACAAGAATTTTTCAGTCTCCAGATTATCAAGTCCGAAAGTGTCATATTTAGACCCAAAAGGAAGGTGAGATCATTATTTCAAATTTTGATTTTTAGCATATTTTATTTTTGGCAGGAAATTTTGGCAATATCCAGATTCATATTTTATTTTTGAAGAAAATCGTGTACACATCCTTATTTATCACATATTATTATCTCGATTGATTGAATGTGTTTAAAATATTTTGTCTATTTTTCAAATTTCTTGAATAATCGGATCACAATTTATAACTTCAAAAGTGATTTCTTTCTAAAAATGATCTCCTTTATAAAAAGCCCTAAAAGGATCCCGACTGTTCATTCCCTAACTTCTTCAGACCTTGCTCCCTCCTCGCTCACAAAATCAAACCTTTCTTCACAAGAAAACCCTAGAGAATCACCATGCCTTATAAGAGAAGATCATAGAGAATTCTCAATAGAAAATCAAGTCATTTGGAAGTGCAGAATACATAGAGGTCACATACTCATCCGAAATAGAATCGGACAAGCAAGCACCTTCAAAAGCAACTTCTCAAGCATATCAACATTAGTTTTCCCAAAACCATCCGTAAAATAGATTTTCATATTGAAGATCTTAACTTTGTTTGGAAGACTTATGAAAAGTTGAAAAGAGCAATGTATCTGAGTTGCTCTTAAATCAATGCTTAAAAGACAACGGTTTTTGATATGAAGTACAACTTGTGCAAATGTATTCTTTATTTCATTCTAAAACTGGTCATTCTAGAAAGAATCTGTCTAGCCTTGAAAAGAAGGAGAATATATCAAGAAAAGGTAAAGAAAAGTGGGAGAATCATCTAATCCTATTTCAAAGAAACTTGTTTTTTACAAGCTCTAAGTCCAAGAGTAGTTTAGAAACCAAGGTTGAAAAGATAAGGAGAATGATGATGCAAGACTTTTCAACAATTTTGAGATGAGGATAGGAATTGCTTACGGAGTAAAAGGAAATGGAAATTTGTTTAGAAATCAAATGTACAAACTTTTGTTGTCCAGAGGAATTATGAACCATAGAAGCGTTAATTTTGACTATCCGGAAAGCGTTGGTATTATGGTGAGACAACACTTTGAAAAGTTGGGTATGCAGGAATTTTGTCTTGATGCGCTCATGTATATAATATACTAACTCTTGTTATCCATTTTGTCTCCTAAACTGGATTGGGTTTATAGTAGGTGATAAAAGTGTGATTTGAAAAGGTGTGATTGGCTGATATTATTGGAGTAAAACGATCCAAATTTATTCAATTGAAGTTAGTGCGGAAGAAGCTTCCAAGGCGACCTCGGAAAATCCAAGTTTCTCCATAGGTTCCAAAAGGTACATATCTTATTCGATCGATTGAAGAAAACAATGATCTTACATAAAATCATCATAAATTGCTTAAAGCCGAAACATCATTCAAGACAGACTGTCTAAATTTGAAGTGGAGCTGATCTAGGCAATCTTGAATGAGGTTCCATTTTCTCTCCCTCATATTATAATTCTTCATATGTACATAACATTGTTGAAGGACAAGGGACAACTTCTTATAGTGCACTAATCAGCAGGATTTTCATTTATTTCTAAATTGATTTTCCCGATGAACTGTGCAAAACATTTGTTTCCCCTTATGTATGTTGGAGAGAAAATATTCGCTAAAATAATTTCAAACAATTTGATATCAGAAAGGAAAAAGAGATTGCTGGAAGTAAGTTCAAAGACAAGATTGAGAGAATTAGGAGGCTAAAAATGAAGGAAAAAGGATAGAAAGAGAGACAGAGAGAAAGAAAGCAGCAAAGCCATTAGAGAAGAAGAAGGATCAGACTCCATCAACAAGTCCTTATCCGTCTACAGAAAGAGAAGAAAGCTCCCCTCAAAGATGAAGAGGATGAAACAAAGAACCTTGATGAAGGAGAAAATGTTGAGATCACAGAGAAAGAGAAAGAAGTTCCAGTCTATTACAAGAATGTCATATGAGAACTTGCTATAAAGGCTTTAGAACCGGAACCCGAAGGATCGGGTTTGAAGCAACAGAACAAGGCGGCGTTCTAATGGAAACAGATGAAGGTCAATCTCCACCCAACATCCTAAACATATAATGGAAGATACTATTGCTGCAGAATATCGCAGATATTCGAGAGAGATGAGACCCCGTAAAGGGTCCGAGTTTGAACAAACTGTACATGAAAATGTCTAGGGACAAACCTCGGAGGATAGGACCATTTTCTCACTTCTGCTGGAAATCAAAGAAAAACAATCAATTCTTGAAGAGGACATGAAGAATCTTAAGGCAATTGTTGAGGGAAACTATAAGAATCTTCGTTTTCATGTAGAAAAAGATAAAGGTAGATATTGAGAAATCAGTTGCTCAGTGTTCATCTAATATGGAGAAAGTTGTTGGTCAATGTTCTACCAAGATTGAGGAAGCTATTCAAATCTGAAGAATTTCCAACTTATTCAACCTCAACAAAGAAATAGCTTGTTTCAACTCCTTCTTATTTAAAACTTTGCATTCGAATCGGATATGTAATTTAATCTTTGACATGGTTTGTTATTTCTGTAATTGACATGTTTGATTTATTCAATTTACTGCTTTACTTATCTATCTTTTGTTGATGATTTAAAAGGGGGGGAGAATTTATGCAGATTCAAATCATCCGGTTGATATTACTTGATATGTAGAGATAACATGTTTTAATCATATAGGT
>JAMXDD010000001.1:11430780-11618956 GCA_024733475.1 Syzygium grande | reverse complement strand
CTTTGTTTGGGAAAATAGAACAGTCTAAGATATATAGCTAGTTGGAGTAAAACAAAATTCTCTAATCCAAGACGTCTGGTGGAGGCCCTGAGTTCTGAGTTACAGCAAATAATAAATAGCAATACCATGCATGATAGGGACAGGGAAGCTTAACTTAAATCTCAGATGGAGAACTGTGGCGCCAAGAGGAAATGTATTGGGGCATGAGGGCTTGAATTGATTCGTTGGGTTGGGAAAAGCTCTTCCACGGAACAACCATTAGAAGAAGACAGCGAAACAGGATCTCTATACTCAAGAATCCTTATGACGGTGTAGAGAACCCCAACTAGAACAAACAACACTGCAGTTTTTCATGGAGTTGTGCACTACTGTAGGACGTTGCAATTTCCTTTCATCAATTGATTAGTGTCCTATTTGGTGACCGAGGATATGAATAGCTCCCTAATTCAAGCTGTCAACTTGGAAGAAGTAAAATATCCTATTTTTGAACCGAGATCACTTTTAGCACCTTGGCCTAATGGAATGAATGGTTTGTTTTATAGAGAGAATTGGGATGTGATACAGAAATATGTTTTCAAGGAAGTATGGTATTCCTTTTAATCAGGGACACTCAATCCTCTGTTAAACAGTATGCGAATTACTCTTAACTCCTAAAGTCCCTAACCCTGAAAGACTTGATCAGTATCTCCTATAGGCTTAGGCAATTTTGCATAGAGAGTTATTGCAAAAGCCTTGGCCAATAGGCTCAAGCCCTGGCTTCCTGAATTGATTATGCCTATGAAAAGTGTTTTTTGTTTGATGGAGGCAAATACAAGTGCCGGAGGTACTATCGATTAAGGAGAAGAAAAAGGAGAATAGTTCCAGGCTATTCTGAAACTCAACATCAAGAAAACTACGACAGGGATTTCCTTGAAGCGTGTATAAAGAAAATAAGTTCTGTGCAAATGCAGGTGAACTAGATAATGCAACATGTGAAGACTGTAACTTTCAGTGTTAAGCTAAATGGGGAGCCCTTACGATATATTTCGAGCCTTTGAAAGGAATCCGACAAGGAGACCCTTTTTCCTCTTGCTTATTAATCCTGATCGCAAATGTATTATCGGTGTTAGTGCACACATGGGTGAATACACAGGGAGAATAAAAGAGATTCAATTCAACATAAATTGCCCAACAATCTCACATGTTCCATTCGCAGGTGTGTTCATCTTCTTTTTGAATCTGATGCAGAGGAAATGTCAAGAACCGCCAACGTGTTAAACTAATACTGCTTTGTTTCTCGGCTAGCCATCAACTTGAAACGCCATCGCTCATGATAAATCATTCAGTGAATCTAGCCTGAGTAATATGGAAACTCCCTCTAACCATATCTCTTTTTGGTGGGTCACAAATAATGGATGTCACTTAGCTCATCGATCAGAGATATAGTTAAAGGGGTTTTTCGGAAAACTGTTGTCGTTCTAGTTCTAGCCAAAGAACATTGCAATTTGGGTTTCAAAAACAAGAAAAAAAGCTTAGACAATCTGGGCTTTCGTGATAAGGTGTCATGTGGGCGGGCTGTTGGCCCAATCAGTATACAATCTTCGCTGGAACATGCCTAATGGAGGCTCCGTGGCTGGAGGCTCTGGCGGCAGCATCAATTTGGCAATGACATTTTGATACGACCAAAAATCTTATGTAACCAAATTCGAAACCTCTTCATGTTGCCATCCTAAACACTTCGCCAAAGATGCATTATAGCGCCAGATTTTTCCCTCAAAACAACTCTTAAAATTGACTCGAGGCGTATTTGGATTGAGGAAAGTGAAAAGAAGTGAAGGGTCATAGGAGCCCCAAAAAATCTTTCCTTTATTAGGGAAAATATAATAGGAGGTAAAAATGAAGTAACTATTTGTTTTTGCAGCTAATATTTCATCACCAAACAAAGTGTCGGTTGTCGCGACCGATTAAAAAAAAAAAATCGGGTTTTCCAATCTTAGGCTAATGGATTACTAAATCAATTAAATTAACTAACCTAGCTCGAGTTCTCCCAAACTCTACCAATTCGCAACTTAGGTCCAATTGTGAGCATGCAAATATTTTCAAAGGAGTCGCCACTAATCATTTAGGGTAGGTTGATTAGAAACCTAAATAAAATAAGCGGGAGCACTATTTTATTTCTACGAACCAGAAATTTTGAATTAGGGGACTTGGTTACGCTTAGATTCCCTAACGCCCTTTCGGTACCAATTTTCTAAAAAAGTACTCAATTTGATAATCTTGATGAATCTTGACTTAAAGTTCAAAGGTGTAGAAATTTTCTCTTTTTTTTTTTTTTATTTTTACTGATTTAAATGAAAGCTAACCTATATGTAATGACGTGCAAAAATTGACATGCGATTAATGCAACTTAACATGCAAACTACATGTCATGCGACGACGTGTCCTATTTCTAATGACGGGTATATTATTTTTTTTTTTTTTTTTTTTGAAATCCGGAATTAAAAAAATGCTAATTATCTAAACATGCAATTTTAAACTAAAGAAATTAACCTATTCTAGGGTAATATTTTTGGTATTTTTTTTTTATCGAAATTCGAAATTACAATCAAATAAATAAAAAAAATAAATAACGCTAAATCTTTCGACCAAGTTTCGATCGAAGCCCGACAGATCGATCCTAAAAATTCGAAATACCCGTTATGGAAATAAGTCTATCTAAGGCCTGATAGATAGATTTATTTCCACGTGTCTTGATTCTTGGATTAGGAAATTTTCCTAATTGATCACATCTTAAAAATCCAGATATCTCAAATATTTTGGATATATTCAAGAGATTTTGAAAATTCGATTTCTATCCAAATTTGATAAGATTAGATATCCAAGATTTCAAAAAAAAAAAAAAAACAAATCCTAATTGAAATATTGCCTATTATCTAAATATGCAAGATTAGATATCAATAAGCACAAATTAGGCAACAAAATATTCAAATCAAATCGGGATAAGATAATTACCTGATTTGCAGATTTCTTTCCAATTTTGAATTTGCAGCGGATCGGGATTGCGGATTGGGATGGTGACCGGTGGTGCGTCGGGGGTGGCAGCGCGGCGGCGTCGGGGATGATGACTCTCGGAGGATCACAAGCGGCGATGCCTGATGGTGGATGGCCGGCGAGGACTCACGGCGAAAGGTGTGCTCGACGAGGTACAACTTCCAAGACTTGCGGCTTGTGTGTAGTCGCTGAGATGTGTTTGTTGCGATGATTACCGAGTCGTCACAAGATCTGGGACAGCAGCACCATCGCTGGTTGGTGCAGCAAACAACCAGCAGAGGGTTGTCGTCATTGCGGAGGATCGGGATGGCAGCTCGACGCCGGAACGGGAACAGCGATGCAGCAGCGGCGTTGGAATCGGCTTGCTGGACGCCGGGAATGTTGCGGAGACTCGTCAGAACCACCAGGAAACACCACAACTAGTGACTGAGGGGCAGAAGCACGCCGGGAGACTGTAGCGGGGCTAGGCTCAAGGCGTGATAAGCAGGCTCCTATGGACACGAACGGTGGCCGCGAAGGGGCTTACTTTGCTGGACGTACTGTTTGCTTCTTTCCTTCGCCTTCCTTTTGTCGTTTTTTCTCTATTCTGTGGACCTGCGGGAAGAAAATAAACTTTTGCTCTCTCTTGTGTATCTCATGGGTCCCTCTACGATTCCCTCTCTCTCTCTCTGTACACCCCCTTCTTTTTTGACGCTTTTTCTATTCTCTCAATTGTGTCCCTTCTCAATTGCTTGGCCGATTCTCTCTCAATGTAGTGGCTGTACGTGTGTATCTCTCTATCCACGAAGCCCCCGACGGAGAAGAGAGGACCCCTCCAGATTTCTCTCTCAATGGTCTCACTGTATGTCTCTCGCTCGCTCTCGTGGAAGCGTCCCCCGGGTCCCTTTCTTTTGACCTATCTTCTCTATATATGCCTCTACGTGTCCAGCTTTTATTTTTTTTGACCGAGCCCTCTTCTTTCCTTTTTGCACCTCGGAAAATCCTCTCCCTGATTCTCCTCTCCCTTCCTTTTGACCGAGACCTTCCCCCTTCTCACGATTTTTTCCTTTTTTTGCGTGTCAACGTCCAGGAGAATGTATATTTCTTCACTGATTCTTGCAGGACGAGTGAATATTTTCCTTCCTTTTTCTCTCAATCAAATATTCTCTTCAATTTCGTTGACCAAATTCTTCCAATGATTGATGGGCTAGGTCAAATTTTCATTACTGCGGGCTTAGTTCAATTAAGCTCAAAATCATTTCAGTCAAGTCCATCCGCTATTGGTCCAATGCAAATTATATGGGCCTAATTAACTATGAAATGCTCCTAATATCTATATGCAATTCTAACTAATTAATTAATTTTTTTTTCTAGGGACCGAGATCGATCCCTAATTTTTATGCAATTAAGCACTAAATGATGTGCCGAAATTTAGGTGTCAACAAATTGCCCCTCTTTGAGTGGAGGCTCGTAGGGGTTTTATTTCAAAGACCGATACCTAAATTTTAACTATGCAAAATGATGAATGATTTTTTTTTTTTTTTTTTTTTTATTTTTTAAAAAAATGTAATGATGCATGATGTGCAGACAATAAAGAACGTATGCTAAGGCTTCTCACTTCGTGTAGAGCGGTGAAAGAGTCTTACATACGGATTGCACAAAAAGCTTTCAAGTGAAGGAAAGCTTTATAATGCTTTTGACTTTCCTCAATCTCCAAACTTCTAGTCCACTGGAAGTAAGGTTCTCGAGGTAGGATCGCCTATCTGTTACCTGTAGTTTCCTACGGATATGCGAAATAGCGCGCAATATGAAGAAAGAATGAGGACGTGTTACCTATACCACTGGGCAATCATGAAAAGGATCATGTCACCTCTTCCATTGGGTGAGCATGAGGTTGGTTGTGCCACCTATTCCACTGGGTGAACACAAAATGGGGTGTATTGTCTATTCCACTGGACAATACACCATGAGAAACCATGCCGCCTGTTCTTCTGGGCTAACATGAAATGGGGTGTGTTGTCTATTCCACTGGACAACACAAAATGAGAAACCATGCCGCCTGTTCTACTGGGCTAACATGAAATGGGGTGTGTTGTCTATTCCACTGGACAACACAAAATGAGAAACCATCTTTGCCTCTCCACTTTTAACTAACATGAAATGGGGTGTGTTGTCTATTCCACCGGACAACACAAAATGAGATGTCACCTGTTCCACTTGGTGAACATAAAATAGATCATGTCTCACATTTTGGGAAAAGAGAAACAATGAAGAATAATTAGTAGACGCGTGCTGATTTCTTCTTGTGTTAAAAATGGCGACGCCTATTGCATTGCACCTGTTTTTTACCCGAGAAAAGGTTAAAACAACACATGTGCAGGAGCAGAAAAACATAATTCATGAATTTGCTTGCATTACCAAGCTTCACTGGGAATTTATCAATAAGAACAACCATTTCGTCCTTTTGACAATTTGATCATATTAAATGAGACCTTTAATCGAAAAGGACTTTCTACTCACTCTCAATGAAAGGCTTTTGACCCGTCCTTTTGATGCGGGTATAAGAATCACTCGAACTCTCTTCATCATGCTTGACAAGGGTTCAGATATTCTCAAAATCAGTATGACTTGGCCAATCTGAGAGGTCTTTATAAGGACTGAAACGCAGGCTTGGTCAAAAGTTTCACAATGGGGACTCATGAGAGTCATAACTTTGAGAGAATTGATATCACTAGCTGCTTTGGGTTTACAAGTCAGGAATGCTGTAAAAATGAGATAGAAAAATCTTGCTCGCACTTCTTCGAACAACATTTATAAGCATTTGAAACTCTACGTTAACTCAAGTGCCCTATTCTGAAGAGACTTCGGTAAAGGTTGTAATGTAGGTTCGGGTAGGCTTGAAATGAATGGCCTATTTCCATCAAATGGGGTATTATGAACATGGAACTTGGTGATCATTTCATCGCGCTACTGGTACCATTGATCTATCTATGGCAATTGCTCCACAAATAAACCTTCAAATGGTCTTTTCTTTGAAGAACGATCTTGCAAATAGACTCAGTTTTTGCTGAAGCCTTTCTTTTCTCTCTCATTTTTCTCTCTTCTCTCTTTCTCTTTTTTTTTTTTTTTTTTTTTTGAGAGAGAGAGATTTTCTTTTCGAGAAATTTTTTTTTTGAGAGAGAACTTCGATTTAATGGAGTCCTTTTGCGTCCTTCCTGATGAATTTTCTTTCGAGCTCCCATTTGCCTCAAGTCACCTCGAACTTGCTTTGAGATGATTTCATTTGTTTATCACAAGAATGATCACCAATCGGGTTGAAATGAATTCACCGCTCAAATTGGGTATGCAAAGGGTATACTGTGTAGGGATATAGAAAGAAACGCTCTTCTTCATATCTAAGGCACTTGAGCTAACACAGAATTTGCATGCAATAAATATACTTGAAGATTGATGCAAGTGAAAGCAAGAAAATTCTGACCATTTTGAACTTTCTAAGAAATTGCCCCGCATGGGATTGTTCCCGACAGGGTAACAAATGAAACTCCGTTCAAAGGGGTTAAGCAAATGATAACCTGCAGTGTTTAGATAGAAGAAATGAATGCCTTTCATCATTTTGGTTGTCCTACTTTTATTGAGATAATCCTTTACCTTGTCAGCACGGAATTTTCACTCAACTTACACTTTGGGGATTATTATTCAGGACGTGTATGGAAATGACTTGCCTTTTGTCATCTTGAAGTCTCTCATGCAATATGATCGCTCATTAGGACAGAAATAGATTGCCAGATCAAAAGCTTTCCTCAAACAAAGCTTAGTAACATCAATTGATTCATGAAATTCAATAGAAACAAGGTCAGAATGAGTACAAATCAAGTGTAATACTTCTTTACAGAATCAGAATTAACTGGATTGGAAAAAAAACGACCATCCATCTCGGCCAAAATCAAAGCACCTCCTGGAAGGACTTTCTTCACAATGTACGGGCCGCCATAATTTGGGGCGAATTTTCCTCCGGGAACAGGAAAGTCCGGGAATACATTCCTCAAGGCTAGATCATTTACCTTGAAGTGTCGTTGATGCACTTTTTGGTTGAAAGACTTACCTACTCATGCGGCAACTGGATCAGGCATTTCGTCTCACTCTCGGGGGATTTGCCCTTCTCTTCACCTCTTTGGGTTCTCCGAAATCACTCAGGTTGACGGTGATAGTTTGGTCTACCGTCAGGACTTTGGGTCTTTCATGATGCTCTAGATCGCGTTGAAGGTCCGAGAAATCTTCAAGTTCGTCGGTGTCATCAAGATCAGACTCGGTGGCACATAATTCATCAGAATAGACCGTTCCCATACCTTCACGTGTCACAAGATTGCCCCTGAAACATAAAGTAGGGGGTTCAGAAGGACAAACAGGGCTAAACATTGCATTTTTTTTAAAAAAAAAATTTTCTTTTTTTGATTTTTAAAATTTTTGGAATTTTTTTTTTGAAATTCTTTTCAAAAAGGTTTTAACACGAGGGAACATGAAGAAGCCCAGGCCTCAGAATTCTCCTTGGACTATATTTTCTTTTATTGGTTGGATATCATCACCGTGCTGGTTTGATGTACCTCAACATGTCCTCAAAAAATTTGTAATTTCATTGATTATCACCGAATGAATTACATTTATTGGAAACTGGGACAATAAAGTCATAGAAATGAAAAATCCTAAAAAAACAGCTCCCGAGACGGGGCAAGTCCTAGAAAGCAATAGAAATTCCCACGCAGGGAGTGTGCAAAAAACAGTAAAGATGTTACTCTCGCGGGCCAGTGCCCATTTCATCCAACGGTCCTTCCTCGATAGCTCCAACGAGCATGTTATCGAACAGAGCAGTGATTCCCTCCATCGCATCATCAGGATCCTCTGACACTGGAGGTATTAGATCATCCATACCTCCCCATCCATCGGGGACGATATCACGCGAATCAATATAGAAGCTCGGGGGAGCCGAATATTTCACATAGTAGTCGAACTTGCCGCTCGGTTGCCCCAGGGTGTCGATCACCTCCTTTTCTTCATGTATCATTCTTGCAGGACTCGGGGATGTGGTCTGAATGTTTGGAACTACGAGAAGATCATCTCGGCCTTGGCAGAGCTGCGAAGCACGAAAATGTTGATGCCCCGGTATCTAAGAGGTCCTGAATCTTGTGCTTTAGATCAACGTCGTACGACCATGAAACCATCTTGTCACTTTCATAAGCGTAGGGCTGAGGTGATGCTAGGACCAGTATTGAAGCATCGGGTATAATGATCCTAAGGTCATTGTCAGAGGCGTCCTCAAGAGGGGGCATGTCAGGATCCAACTTAACTTGTTCATCGGTCATCCTTCTTTTGGTCACCGATCGAGTATTATGAGGATGAGGGGGATCCGTGGCAAATTACCTGCAAAAGTAACGATGGAATAAATATAACGAGTAAGAATGACGAGTCGGTCCATGACATCCTCTAGACCCTCAAGGTGAAATTTCTTTTGAACGACCGATTCGTCCAGTAAATCCCGAAATTCCAAATAAAAACCTGGACTGATTCCAAAATTTACAAATTATAGCTCCACATTTTTCATTGACTTGCTCAAAATGGAAAATGTCTCAAAAGAATTCTTATAAAAATCGTTCAGCGACATTTATTACCAAAAAAAAAAAACATCAATAGCATGAAGTACAAATGTAAGCTAACATTCCATCCTAAAGAAAGAAAAACTCCCTAAACCAAACTAGAAATCAGACGGTCTTCCTCTTTTTAGAGGCCACGTGATCTATAGATGAATGGGCCTTCAAGGCACGCCGTAATCGTGCATTCTCTTCAGCCAGAGCATCTGCCTTATCCTGGGCCTTCGTCGCCTTTTCTTCACTGATTTTGATTTGAGTCTGAAGGGTATGCCGTACTGTCACGACCGGGATCTTCGGGAGTATCTCAGCAGGGATGGTATGATGTTGAATATATCGGGCCGTGGCAAAGTGACTCTTCATCCTTCCGGTGGGCTCGTCTGCGGGCCAAATCAGTTTCTGAGTGGAACAATTTTGCCAAGCCTCAGAATGACGCCTAAGCTCGACTCTGTAGGACTCGCCTTTCTCGAACTGGACTTGAAATTCATTGGGCCTGAATGGAGGTGGGACATCCTGCAGAACTCGGAATTGACGTGTAACCCGAAGAGGCTGATAACTGGTTGCCCCATAAATGCCCATCAAAGGTTCTGATCGCCATAGTATAGTCGAGCCTCAACCTCCCGAAACCACACAGCTTGCCAAAGGAAAATCTTAGAGTTTGGATCCTTGAACAAATGGACCCATTGTGTATAGTGCAAACTCTTAGTTTGATCTTGTATTTGTTTGAACCTTAAAATAGGGTTATCAGTCATGCCCATTTCAAATACAATCATATTTTCCCCAAATTGAGAAAGGTGTGAGAAAAACCATATTTGTAAAAGCTCAATCGGGGCTCGAAAAGTTCTATCTTTTCTTTCTTGAATCATGTCAGAGATATGAAAGTCTCTATCAAAATTGTGTTTATGAAATTGACTCCACCACATATTAGTTTTACCGTCCAAGCTATCACAGGGATCGATAGCATTTTGACGGAATGGAAAAATGATGAATCCAAAAAGGCTAAGATAAAAATCTTAGATTTCATAAGGAGAGAGCTATTTTGAAACATTCAATAAGAAAAGATAGTGGGCATGCTTGACAATTACCCTTTAGCACTTTTTCAATTTCTTTTTGGTCAAACTCAAAAATTCAGCAAGCGCTACCACAGGATCTACCTTAATGGGTGGTTCAACTATATCTAACTCAATCGATTTTCCAATGGCAATACTATATTCTTCCGTAGTCGATGTGAGCTCAAACTTACCTCCCAACACAAATGTGGTCGCCCTCGGGGCACCAAAAATGGGCGAGTGCTTGCATGATCCCCTCTTGAACATCTATGTCTAGGATTGGCAGCATGAATCCAATGCGCTTGAGAATGTACTGCTGACCATCTGGCTTCAACTGGCTCCATAACTTCTTGAGCTCCAGCTTCGGAGTAGGCACGAAACGGATATCAAGGCGACCCATTCTTATATAGACCACGTGCCAAAAACTCAACCTAAACCATGGACCGACTCAAAATAAGATACAGAAAACCAAAGATAAAGCTCGAGAAATTACCGTCTTTGGGAAAAAAATGTCAATCACATAGACATGCACATGAATCGTGAGTTTAAATCTTAATCTATCTATCCTAATGGCTTTTGCAAAGTGAAATGATGAACGGAACGACATGTCGCAGCCTCGCGAACAATCATCATGACTAGTCGCGGCCTCACATACCATAGTCATGACTAGTCGGGTCCAATCACTTGGCTTGGTTCGGGTCGACAAAGGCAACCCCCATGCATCGTAGCCACACGTGCATGAAGACGGCCCTTGAGCCATTTTTAGAAAAATTTTCGGGATCCAAATGGGATAACCTTTAGCGAAGCCTTACCGCCAAGGTTAAAGAACCATCTAAATACCATCCTAAAACTAGGGGTGTGACCCAGGTCCGGTCACAGGTTGTGTGTGGTGTAGTGCAAATACTGTAAATCATGCACAACAAATATATACAAACACCACTTCAATAGTACAAAAATTAAATCACAATTCCACTCCACCATGCCTGCAAAACAAAGGGTTAGCCAATCACTACTCCCCTTATAACTCCCATCCTGCAAAACCATTTAACACCTAAGAATGAGAATTCAATCAAATTTTGTCAAATCGAGTGATTTTTCCATGAAAATTTTCTTGGCCTAAGTCCTCCTTAAATTTTTTTTAAAAAAATTCAAGTTGTCCCCAAAGAGTCGCGCCAAGCTGTCACGACCTAAAAAAATCGGGTTTTCCGATCTTAAGCTAATGGATTACTAAATCAATTAAATTAACTAACCTAGCTCGAGTTCTCCCAAACTCTACCAATTCGCAACTTAGGTCCAATTGTGAGCATGCAAATATTTTCAAAGGGAGTCGCCACTAATCATTTAGGGTAGGTTGATTAGAAACCTAAATAAAATAGCGGGAGCACTATTTTATTTCTACGAACCAGAAATTTTGAATTCGGGGACTTGGTTACGCTAGATTCCCTAACGCCCTTTCGGTACCAATTTTCGAAAAAATACTCAATTTGATAATCTTGATGAATCTTGACTTAAAGTTCAAAGGTGTAGAAATTTTCTCTTTTTTTTTTTTTTTTTTACTTATTTAAATGAAAGCTAACCTATATGTAATGACGTGCAAAAATTGACATGCGATTAATGCAACCTAACATGCAAACTACATGTCATGCGACGACGTGACCTATTTCTAATGACGGGTATATTATTTTTTTGTATTTTTTTTTTTGAAATCCGGAATTAAAAAAAAATGCTAATTATCTAAACATGCAATTTTAAACTAAAGAAATTAACCTATTCTAGAGTAATATTTTTGGTATTTTTTTTATCGAAATTCGAAATTACAATCAAATAAATAAAAAAAATAAATAACCGCTAAATCTTTCGAATTAAGTTTCGATCTGAAGCCTGACAGATCGATCCTAAAATTCGAAATACCCGCTATGAAAATAACTCTATCTAAGGCCTGATAGATAGATTTATTTCCACGTGTGCGGTTGCGGATTAGGAAATTTTCCTAATTGATCACATCTTAAAAATCTAGATATCTCAAATATTTTGGATATATTCAAGAGATTTTGAAAATTCCGATTTCTATCCAAATTTGATAAGATCAGATATCCAAGATTTCAAAAAAAAAAAAAAAAGAAACAAATCCTAATTGAAATATTGCCTATTATCTAAATATGCAAGATTAGATATCAATAAGCACAAATTAGGCAACAAAATATTCATATCAAATCAGGATAAGATAATTACCTGATTTGCAAATTTCTTTCCAATTTTGAATTTGCAGCGGATCGGGATTGCGGATCGGGATGGTGACCGGTGGTGCGTCGGGGGGTGGCAGCGCGGCGTCGGGGGATGATGACTCTCGGAGGATCACAAGCGGCGATGCCTGATGGTGGATGGCCGGCGAGGACTCGCGGCGAAAGGTGTGCTCGACGAGGTACAACTTCCAAGACTTGCGGCTTGTGTGTAGTCGCTGAGATGTGTTTGTTGCGATGATTACCGAGTCGTCACAAGATCTGGGACAGCAGCACCATCGCTGGTTGGTGCAGCAAACAACCAGCAGAGGGTTGTCGTCATTGCGGAGGATCGGGATGGCAGCTCGACGCCGGAACGGGAACAGCGATGCAGCAGCGGCGTTGGAATCGGCTTGCTGGACGCCGGGAATGTTGCGGAGACTCGTCAGAACCACCAGGAAACACCACAACTAGTGACTGAGGGGCAGAAGCACGCCGGGAGACTGTAGCGGGGCTAGGCTCAAGGCGTGATAAGCAGGCTCCTATGGACACGAACGGCGGCCGCGAAGGGGCTTACTTTGCTGGACGTACTGTTTGCTTCTTTCCTTCGCCTTCCTTTTGTCGTTTTTTCTCTATTCTGTGGACCTGCGGGAAGAAAATAAACTTTTGCTCTCTCTTGTGTATCTCATGGGTCCCTCTACGATTCCCTCTCTCTCTCTCTGTACACCCCCTTCTTTTTTGACGCTTTTTCTATTCTCTCAATTGTGTCCCTTCTCAATTGCTTGGCCGATTCTCTCTCAATGTAGTGGCTGTACGTGTGTATCTCTCTATCCACGAAGCCCCCCGACGGAGAAGAGAGGACCCCTCCAGATTTCTCTCTCAATGGTCTCACTGTATGTCTCTCGCTCGCTCTCGTGGAAGCGTCCCCCGGGTCCCTTTCTTTTGACCTATCTTCTCTATATATGCCTCTACGTGTCCAGCTTTTATTTTTTGACCGAGACCTCTTCATTCCTTTTTGCACCTTGGAAAATCCTCTCCCTGATTCTCCTCTCCCTTCCTTTTGACCGAGACTTCCCCCTTCCTCACGATTTTTTCCTTTTTTTTTTTGCGTGTCAACGTCCAGAGAATGTATATTTCTTCACTTGATTCTTTGCGGGACGGACGAATATATTTTCCTTCCTTTTTCTCTCAATCAAATATTCTCTTCATTTTCGTTGAACCGAATTCTTCCAATGATTGATGGGCTAGGTCAAATTTTCATTCTGCAGGGCTTAGTTCAATTAAGCTCAAAATCATTTCAATCAAGTCCATCCGCTATTGGTCCAATGCAAATTATATGGGCCCTAATTAACTATGAAATACTCCTAATATCTATATGCAATTCTAACTAATTAATTAATTATTTTTTTCTAGGGACCCAGATCGATCCCTAATTTTTATGCAATTAAGCACTAAATGATGTGCGAAATTTAGGTGTCAACATCGGTCATGGAAATGGGAAGCCACGCAGGGAGAGTCCGAAAATCGATGAGAAGAGATTATATTACATATTACGCAACAAGCTTAAGGACTATATTGGATAAGATAAAAAGTATCGTGCTTAGATTGCACTTTGCGCAAAGTTTTATAAATGCCGGTCAATTTCAGGTTTATCACTTGCTCGTTTGTTTACACAGGAATCACAATTAGATCAATATGTGGAAATAGTAAGTCTCTTCCGTGCATGTTTTTTCTCTCCCGGCAGTTACCTCGGCTACTAATATTACTGAAAGCAACTAGCTTGGGCTTCCACATATACATTTTTTTCACAGGATGAGCCCATAAACAATCCCACATCTCACAAGTTGGCCCACGAGCGAGCTTTCTGGGGTTTCTTATAAGCGAAATGCCCTTTTCCAGGTCCCTGAAAACATGTGAATGGCGGAGAGACAATGCTAGGTATTCTAAAATTGGTTCACAAAATTGATTTAGGTGACCCACTCTAATTCTTTGTCAAATATGACTTCCAAGTTCAAATGCTCACTTGTAATGTACTTCATTACTCACATACCAATTTTTGTATTTAATTGTGCTCCTTGTTGGCTCAGCTAGTGAAGGCAAGGTGTGAAATTCATATATGCAATGAATTCATAATTTTATTGTTTCAATCAAGAAAAATTGTTTGGTATTTTCTTGTAACTTATCATCAAAATATACTTAATGTTGTTGTGTGAGATGGGTGTATATATATTGAGCATGATCTTTTCCTTTAATCTTTTGAGCATAAATTTTCCAGTCTATGAGACATCGTTAAAAAGTTCAACACTCTACTTATTTAAATTGGTAATCTACATATTGAATGAAAAAAAATTCAATGTCTTCTTCCGTTATAAGTTTGGAAGTACATATATAACTCGGAGTCATGCTAGTATATCAATCTTTGGGCAATCAGAATTTACGGCATGTTATGGACCAAAATTTTTGAAGGAGTAGACCCTATAACAAATTCTAATTATTTGTTATTTATTTTTTTGTAGTTCAGTTTAGATTTATTATTATCACCGTTGATTAAAGACAGTCATTTAATCATTTTCCTATAACTTGAAAGATGCTGAATTAAATTAAATCAACGATACGATTTTTATTCCGACACAATTGCAAAATACACTTAAAAAACTATATATGTTACAAAAATACATTTAATGTGAAGACAAATACACCTATTTTATAAAAACATCAAGTTGTTTCAATTACATAAAAATTATATTTTATATATATTACAAAAACGGGATATTTTGTTTGTTATATACTGCATTTTTGTACGTCAACTGTATATTGTCAATTACGTAAAAATTATAGTTTTAGATAATTTATAGAAAAGGATATGAAAAACTAAACAAAAAGTAAAAGAAAAAGTTTGAAAAAAGATAATAAGAAAGTGAGGGAGTAGTACGGGAAGCAACTTTTCCTCGGATTTGATCAACAAGCTGTCAACCGCCCATATGGATCTATTAAAGATATTGAAAGTGGGAGATAGATGATCGTGGGTGTCACTTTCGGAGCAACTTTTCCTTGCATGTGATCGACAGGCTGTCAACCACCAATGCTAATCAACTAAAGATATTGACCAGTCGATGACAAGTACCGCAAAAGGATATCTATTAAAATATCCAGCAACAAGCTCTTTCTTAGAGATTGTCCCTAGAAGTCGTACACAAGACCCTAAATTGCAAGGGATCGAGGGTTCTCCTTCAAGCAATATCTCTATCGCATTCTCTATTAATTTTCCTTCACTATTCAACATCATGAGTTTTGTTCAAAGAAAAAAAAAAAAATTATTATATTGAAAATCCTAAAACTTATAATAAAAATATAATTAAAGTCTAAAATTTTTAAAAAGTATAATTAAATCTTAAAAACTTGTCAATAAACTACAAATCGAGTCCTAAATTTTCAAAAAGGTCAATCAAGTCTTAAATATTTTGGTGACTCTTATTTCCTTAGAATATTTTCATGAATTTTTTCATATTATCTTTTAATATTTCAATAATATAGTTGACTACATATAAAATATCCATCTGTCATGCAACAAGGACAATTAGGAATTTCCTAACTATTAAGGGGTCAGTATATATTACATTGATAAAATATATGAACAAAAAATCCACCTAAATTTTGTTTTATAGGGAAAATTCATATGAAATAGGATACAATCTAATGAATAATATCTATTCCAATTTTACGAATAAAAAAATTCACACGGTTATTCTACTATTATACTATTGAATTAGAGGTTTGGTATGCTTTAGGATAAGACAAGAATGGAAGTATAACACTAGTTAAAAATACTAAAATTGAAAAAAAAAAAAATAGGTTATGACAAACGTACGGTGATTCTTCATTCCAATTTTTCAGAAGTAAGTATTGCAACACTTGCAATATTAATTCTAAGATTAAAGGAATAAGTTTGGGGTAGCTTTCCATTTATACGGAAATCGCTTTTATTTTCTTTTTTTTTCATGAATTTTCTTCGTGATATCTGGACAATGTAACATTGATTTTGACGAATCATTATTATATCGGAAAGAGTCGAAAGTCGTAGGAAAGATGCTTGAGTCTAGCGTAAAGACAACGAAAGGCAGCCGATGCTGACTTGGATGTTTTCGATTGCCGTGGAGTGCGATTCCACCAAAGATAATGATGATTCAAAGTTACGCACGCCCGCATCTTTGACCTAAAAAGCTGAGCAATAATGTCCATGCGAGGCCAAATCGAAAAGTTATGATTTCTTCCCGATATAACTTTGACTATGACCAAGTAAAAATCGATTTGCAGGTTTTTCTCGATTTAGCAACAATCAGTAGGTTTGAGCTTTTGAGGATGATTTCTGGCGCAGCTGGAATGCACTTCTAGGGTTTTCTTGATGTTAGTGGAGATTGTGTGATCGTGTTCTCAAGCACTAAAATTAAAAATTTATAATTATGTATAGATATAATGAAACAATAAGTACTTGAATTTTATCCATTTTATGTTCAGGTGCCTTTTTTTCTTTTTAAATTCAATCAAGTATCTAATTTTTTTTTTCAATTTTAATTCAATGTGGGGTGTTTGTTAAATAAATTGCCATATCATGTGATTCTGTCGATACAACATAATTACTTAACCGTGTCACAAAATATGGTGCTAAGAGAACCTTACTATGAAATTTGAAAGTGGCCACACAAATTTATCGAGGATAGATTGTGATGAGGGGCACCTAGGAACTACACATGGGGTACCTAAGAGCACTAGGGAAAATAAAACTTTGAACACCTCAAAGTATATTCCATGATAAAACTTAGGCCGATCATAAATATATCGATTCATTGACGCTTGATCTAATTTCCAAGCTCAAACATAAAACCGGTTTCTCTCCTTAACACATAATCACTTTATTAGAAAACGAGTAGCTTTAAGCTTTCAAGACGAGAGAGGCGTGCTAATATTACTTATGGTGTATCTGATTATGGTAAGTACAAAAGTGGTAAATACTAGCATTTATCGATCATCAATTCATACCACGTCTCTTCTTACCAAAAAAAAAATTCATATCACGTCTCAATCATTCAACCTTTTTTTTCAAAAAAAAATAAAATAAAGCTTAGGAAGTTGCTTATTTTTTTTTAAAGCTGTCTCCATTTTGTCTCGTCGAGGGACGAGATAAAGAGAAAAGTGAGTCTGCACAAATCAGCTCCTCCCAACGAACACAAGCACAGTCCCGTTGACTTCATTTGATCTTCCCGTTCAATTTGTTCATGAAATCAACAATGTCCGACATATCTCGAGAAATTATATGTTCTCGACAATTAATAAGCCGAGATTTCTGGGCCCATACATACTTAAATCACTCTCTCAATTATTATGGGCATCTATCGGACTCCAAAAGCATATACCTTAGAAAAAGAGACACATTATCAGTCATGCGACTAATTATCAACGCGAATCATCATCACAAACAAAAGTGGCCGATTGGACATCCATGAAATGCACGTGTAATGTCGCCAACACAAAATGTTCACATGCTTAGTGTAAACGAATCGATTAACTTTGGGAAAATTTTTTTCCATAAAGCCTTACATCTATTTATGGCAGCCAATTCAGTCATAAGTTTTTTATTTGATCAATTTAATTCCAAACCTTTGGATGATTTTTCAAATATTGATCCACTTGGTAAAAAGCTATGATTTCTTTATAGATTCACTTGGTCCTCCTCGTTCAAGGATTACAGTAAAAAGCTATGATTACTTTAATGCCATAGAGAGAGAGAGAGAGAGAGAGAGAGAGAGAGAGAGAGAGAGAGAGAGAGAGAGAGAGAGGGAACTAGTGGCCCAGGGACTCGATTTTAATCCCAGTAAGTGTAAAATGTTAGGACCGACGCACAATTACAAAAAAAAATAGAGAGTAAAAGCGAGAAAAAAAAAAAATCGAGACAAAAAGATTTTTATTTTGGTTCACCCTTAAACTAAGGCTCCGTCTAGCAGAGAATTTCACTATAATTAGCACCTCGTCTCCCTATCTGTTACATCCCTCAATTACAAGAGAAAGAGAATATATATATATATATATATATATATATATATATATATATATAAACAATTTGACCCAAAATAGGAGACCTCTTTCTGGTTTCCTAGAATTAAGAAACTTTCCTTTTTAGGCTCAAACACAATCGATAGGGAGTATGAACCACACCCCAACATTCTCCCACTTAGTGAATACTTCACATGCTTCTTTAGTCCCAGCACAGTTATACACCATTCAAACTCTTTTGCACTCATTGCCTTGATCAAAATATTTGTACTATTACCACCTTTGAGTGGCGTTCTTTGGAACGCGCACTCTTCCTCTCGCAAAAAGGTTGAGTGTTGAATCCGGGCACCGCAAGGTGACTTAACCGGTGGCACGTGTGTGGTGGCTAGACGTGTCGCCCCTGGGTTTACTTCCCGGTTGTCGGCCGTCGGGGGTTCCTGGGTTATCAAAAAAAATATATATATATTTTGTACTATTCACTCGTGTGTCAATTTTCTCCAGCATTACAATCTTCTCTTTCACTTTCTCTCGGATAAAGTGATATTGTATGCTGATATGCTTTATTCTTGCTTTATAGCACTCTAGCTATCACATCTAATCTTCACTCCTCCTTGTGTAAAACCAAATTCTTTATACAATCTGCACATCCGGATCACTTTTTTAATAAGCGTAAGTAAGGGCCATGTATTTTGCCTCAGTAGTAGATAAAGCAAATGTGCTCTACCTCTTGCTCATCCAAGTCATAGCTCCACCGAATAAGGAAGCAACACAACTGTTGGTTGACGTCCTGCTTTCAATGTCACCTCCCTAATTAGCATCCACAAAACACTTCAGTTCTAACACTTGCCGTTCCTTTGAGCCTTTCGTGCCTCCATAATTTAGCTCAAAGTCAGATATATCGCGAAGATAACGAAGCACCCGCTTTGCTGCCATCTAATGCTCTTTCCCTAGATTGGACATATATTTGCTCAATACTCTCACTACTTGAGCAATATTGGACAAGTACACACCATAGCATACATCAAGCTCTCAATTGCGCTTACACAAGGGATTGTTGCCATCTATTCAGCTTCTTCTTCAATCTTGGGACACTGGAGTACTTGATGACTTGTAATTTGTGGACATGAGGGTTTTCACGGGTTTACATTCAGCCATGTTAAACTTTTTCAACACACTTTCAACCCACAATTTCCCATTCTCACGCTCTCTTTCTATCTGCATGCCCAAGATGAAGTTTGTTGGGCTTAAATCTTTCATCTCAAACTGTTTTGCTAACCATCCTTTTACAGTGCTAATCATTCTTAATATGTTCCCAACTAGGAGCATATCATCAACATATAATGTTAAGGTAACAAAATCATCCTCTAACCTCTTCACGTAGACATAATGATTAACATTACAGCGAACAATGTCAAGTTTCAAGGCATATGAGTCGAACTTCTGGTACCACATTCTTGGAGATTGATTCAGGCCATGCAAAGACTTGTTCAGTTTGCAAATAAAATTTTCTTTTTCTTTGACCACAAACCCTTATGGTTTGCTTCATGTAATTATCCTCCTCCAAGTCACCATGGAGGAATGTTATCTTCACATCGAGCTGCTCTACCTTCAGATTGTGCGCAGCTACTACGGATAAGACAAGTCTTATGTAATTCAATTTAGCAACGGGAGAAAAAATCTCACCATAATCGACTCCTTCTATCTGCGAGTGTCCCTTCGCAAACAAATGAGTTTTGTATCGTTTTGTCTCTCCATCTTAAGACATCTTCTTCTTGAACACCCACTTGCAACCAATTGTCTTTTGATTTGCGGAAAGTTTTACCGAACTCCACATTTCATTTTTATCCAGTGAGTCAATCTTATCTTTCATGGCTTTCTTCCACTATTTAACATCCTCTGCATTTCTTGCTTTCTTGACATTACTTGGAAAAGAGAGAAAAACAAAAGGAGAAAAAGAAAGAAAAAAAAAAAACTTAGGGAGAAAAGAGGCTAACATGGCCACTCAATGTAACACCCTCACCTCGGAGTCATTAACATGACGTCCGTTTATTATTATCATTTTAATAAGCACAAGCGGAAACGTAAACTCAGGACAATCACAATCAGAACAAATAACGAGATTCAAGCATCATGAGCAAATCTTATATTTATAGTGTATGCAAACATATTTTAACAAGCCCGCTCTTTTGGATCATGGCAATTATCACATTTTTTTCATAGCCGACTACAAATAGCAAAACTTGACTTGGGTTATCCTATACCCACTACGGCTTCTCGCTCCTCGCTTCTTCACCTCCACCCCGATCCTGTCCGCCTGGCCATCTCACATCCCACCCGTGGCTTTATCTCGAGTCGACCCCCTCGCACCACCAAAGTACCGTTGAACCCACATAGAGATCCAACACATTCTCCATTCGCATAGCGATATCACGCCCACGCACGGATGAGGCACCAAGTCCGTTAGGCCCTCATCGAACATCACAAGCGCCATGATTCGGTGATAGGCGTGGTCTTCTCTAACATCTATCATGGTGAGCACTTGGCTCTTTGCTCTACGAGATTGCCAACGTAGGCTGAGGGAGATATCATCCTACGGACCTGAAAAGGGGAAATAACGGGATGAGTCGGAGACTCATCAAATGAAAATACTAATATCAAGTGAGGATATATCAATCGCCGTTAACATAAGTCGGCCCTTACCACACCCGCATCGATGGCAAATCAATAGCAAAGTTCAAATAAGCGAATATCACGCATGGCCACATCATGTACACTTTACCAACCAAGGCTCGATTCTATCTCAAAACAACATCAAACATGAAACATGATAAAATCAAGAGAATGAACCAACTACGACCAACCAAACGATCGAGAAACGGTCCAAGCAAATCACGTCACAACGCATCTCAACATCCTTTCCCGATATTAGGGAATTCACTTACACAATAATAAAAACAAGAACAAGAAAGGAATACGAGAGTCTCGGCGGTTCTCGAGCTTGAACACTTGAGTAAACGGATCTTGGCATGAGGCTTGAACACGTGAAAGATGGCGTCTCGGCTTTAAGCTCTCTAGTTTGCCGAACAACAAGAAGAGACACGAGCTAGTCAGTGAGCTCTCTCTCTCTTTCTCCCTTTCTCGGCGTGAACAAGAAGCAAGAGAGAAGGTTGGTGGTGTGTGTGAGAATGGAGAGAGGGCGTGAGAATGGCGTGAGAGAGAGGGGAGGACTTCCCTTTATTTATAGTGGCTCAAGCAAAAAAGAGAAAAAAATAGCATCATTACCAAATCTTCCTAGATTTTGCCCTCATTACAAAATCTTCCTAAAATCTTAGTCATTAATGAATATAAGCCAAAAGTCATGATAAAATGATCTCGAAATCTAAGTCATTAATGAAATGATCTTGAAAATCTCAGTATTAATGAATAATAGTCAAAATATCATTATGAAATGCCATTAATAACTTGATCTTGGAAATCTTTGTATTAATGGACAATGGACAAAATAACATGATGAAATGCCCCTAAAGTCTTATGGCCATTAATGCATGTCATGATGGTGGTGCCTTTAAAGTCCAACTAATTAATGCAAGTCATGATGAAGGGGGCCTCAAAGTCTTCGTTCATTTATTGCATATCATCATGACGAGAGGCCTCAAAGTCTAAGCTAATTAATATGGCTTGGAGAAGAAGATTTGACTTGGTCCAACCTTATCTTCTAGTTCATTCTACAATTTTTCAAACCGTGAAGCCAATCTAAGTCCTCAGAAAATACTGGTTCCACCTACAATTAACTCGGGTCAACCGGGGTACACAAGATTGACTAATCGATACCAAAATCGCAACCCGTCATACTTGTTTCCCTTACTTTCCAAGGGTTTTCCATAATAAAACAATTTTAATAATCCCATTTAATCCGAGGTTCGACACACGAGAATGTCCTCAAATATAACCAAACATAACCAAGACAAGATTCAAGTTAAATGGGATAATCTCAAGACAACCGGGCTAACTAGGCACGTGGCTTGGTCCGATCATGGGCGTATGGCTCGGCATGCTATCGAGCCACATGGGCACATGGTCAAGGCGTGGGTGGCCCGCACGGGCACTACACCGGGCCGCCCACGGGCACTACGTCGGGCCGCACGGGCGCCACACCGAGCACGATGCCGGTGCATGAGCAAGGGGCGGGTACTACGTCGGCTATATGGGCAACATCTTTGAGCATCACATTAGACCACACGAGCAAGGGGTCGGGTTATGGGCTTAACACATGCCCACGGCTCATGGATGGGCACAAGGCATGATTCATGGCCAAGTTTCTCGAGCACTGGACTTGATCGGAGTCGGATCTTACAGGCACAACACTTGAGTACGAAGATTAGGCACAATGCCCGCACACGGCCGAAAGCATATAGCCGATCTGTGGCCTAGCTTACTAGCATAAGCGCCCGATCATGTCCGCACACGGCCTAGCCGGCGCGGCTGGCACAATGGCCGATCCGCGGCCTAGCCATTAGGCTCGTGGCCTGGCACATGGCCTATCCATGGCCTACCCAACTTAATGTAACGATTCGTGGCCAATTTTCTACCGTTCCACATTTGAGTATCAACGACTCATGGCCTAAGCCCTCGGTTGTCATGTAGCCTTACGAAATTGCATCCCGATCAACTCATGGTCACCCGTGGATCGAAACATGGTCCTCGGTATCACCCGTGACCAACACATGCCAACACAGTATTGATCTAGATCTCCCCGGACCGTCTCACTAACGTCCCTTATGGTCAAAGGGTCTTTCCATAGTAATATCAATCTAATCGATGCGCACGATCGGGAGTCATTCCACTATTGATTCCTAGGTCAATTCATAAACAATCTTTCAATTGAACCATAACAAACCCTCGGTACATACATTCCGCCATATCATCCATTCCATTACCGACCCTCGTGTCGTATCACTCACCAATTCTTTACCATTTACCTGCGGCTTCCCGAGCCCCAAAATCGGGATGTGACACTCAAGCTCTAAGCTTCATGCGGCCATGACTGCGAGTTTCAAGCCACGATGGCGCCCACGAGAAAAATAGAGATTAGGATGCCAAAAGTCGAAGGTCGGAGGAACGATTTCTCGTTGACAAACTACCGTTCAGGTGCTCCCCATTTTCTTCGACTAGGCAAAGGCGTTCTGCCATGAGCTTGAAGCTTGATTAGCCATGGCAACCGAGAGCTAAAGCTTGAGAGAAAGAATGGAGGGAAGGCTCTCTACATCTCTCAACCTCTCATTTTCGCACCTCAATCACCACCCAATTCCATCCAAATTCACGAGCCTCTTCACTCACTTCAACTCCCTCATTTCGCCTTGCCCTTAAGACCCCACAAGACCATTGTATGTCCCTACCGCCAGCTTCAATTTCTCCTCCACAACCCTCTCTCTTGAAAACCCTAATTCCCTCCTAATTATTCCAAATTGATCAAACCCACCTCAAGAAACAGTCCCAAAGTGCAGTCCTCATAAAGAACCTCTCCGTCTTTGAGCGAGCCCCGATTGGCGTCGTCGAGGCGGGGTAACCAAAGGCATTCACTTACATGTGCTTGCGCCGCTTGACACCATCAAGACCAAGCTCGAGACGAAGGCGCCTCGGTTGTACAAGAACACGCTCGATCGCTTCTTCCGAGTAATGGAAAATGCAAAGAAAAAAAAATGAAAAAAAAATAAAACATAAAGGATTAAAAAAATAAATTGAAAAATAATTAAAAATTAAAAAACTAAAAAAAAAGTGTACATCGTTACCGGCCGTGATTGCCACATAGGATGACCGGTGTCCACATCAGATTTTCTGGTGGCGCAAATTGCCGATGGCTCTTAAGTGTCGATTTTTTAAATTTGTGACACTTAAGTGAGCGAAAAAGAAGTTATGGCACTCAAGTGAGTGCCGTATAAAAGTTATGGCATACCTTTTCTTATCCCAAGACAAATGTGTAAGGTAGAAGCTCTCTTGTACTTTGGAATTTCATATTCTAACTCTTGATGTACCAGAAGCTCCTTTTATATTCATCTAATTCCAATCTAGCCGTTGGACAATTTTCAGAAGATCATTCTCCAATCATTCCATTGGATACGAATGTTTCAAGGGAATTGAGTAGCCATTGAGTGATGAAATTAGAATCTCCCTTTGATTTAGTCGCCCATACAACCAAAGCTGGGTTTCCATTAGTAGAGTTCTTCGTTTGGTAAGAATATCTTGCCTAAAGAAGATTGTCAATCAATCAAAGTTGTTTTGCTTTGAGTAAGTTCGTTGCAAAATAATCTTTAAGATCGAATATCAATCATCATATTCCGAAAAGAAACCGAGCCAGATCGTAGCTCTTGTGATATTTATATATGTTGTAATTTGAGTATGAATAGACTTCTCGATTAGATGATATAGTTCGAGTCTTGAATACTTCCTAGTCTGAACAAACTTTGCATATAATCTGAAGATTTCAAACATTTTGACAATATTCAAGTCCAAGATTCGCCGATGTCTGCATATAACTCCAGAGCATATTTGATCTCCATGAAGTAAATAATCAGAACTTCAAACACAATATTCAGATGATAACAACTAGAGTCTGAACATTGTTTCTTCATGAATATCACCTGAAAATACTTTCGTAAGATTTAATGGACACTATGAAAGGTTTTGTCAATCTTCACAATATAGAAGAAAGTTTTCTCAACAGCTTCCAATTAATATTTGTACTTGCCCATTCAATACCACAAATTTGTTCAACAAAAAGAATAGTTTTAATGAGCTTCAATGTTGTAAAACATTGTATTAGAATTTAGGAAATAGTATAAAGCCGTGCTTTCTTTTTTATTTTTAATTTTCTTGCTTATTCCGATCCACATTTTTATTCTGGTAGACTCTAAATGTTTCCTCATTGCCTAACTAATCCTCATTTATCTTCTCTTCTGTAGATTTTCAATGTTGATCATGTCTTAACACATCCTAATGTGTCCTCTTTTGGAAGATCAGAAACGGTGATTATTTCCTGAACCCTTAATCCTCATCCAGAAGTTTAGCTACCTAAGAGAGAGGTCCTACGTTAGACCTTAGAGGGCTTCATCTAATCGGGGTATTCCCAAGGTAGGGTTGGAAGAAAAATATCCCTCCAACTTGGGGATGCGAGGCGTGCGAGATGGTGGTACATTAAAATAAGGATCGCAACCGTGGAGCCCGTCATCTCTCCTTGGCTCTTGTAGGGAGGCTTGCTTTCCCTTTCTTTGGTGAGGAACACTAGAAACAATTCTAAGGATCCGTTCATTTCGTAGAAAATATTACGTTTCTGAAAAATGTTTTCTAGAAAGCCATTTTTTTAGGAAAATAACACAATTTTCGATTGTTCGATTGAAACTTGAAAAAGAGCCAAACAATATATTCTGCCGTTTTGTATGGAAAATCAAATTTGATTTTTCTCCATTCACTACTTTTAATAATTTTTTTTTTTTTTTTTTTTTTACAATCGATTTTTTAACTATCTTTTTCTTTTCTTGTTTTCTTTTTTTTTTTTTCCTATTCTTTTTCTTTTTTTTTTCTTTTTTTTTTCTTTTTACCTTCTTCTCCAGTGAGTCTTGGTCCAGATTAAGACTAGTGACTGGCCATAGGCAAGCTCGAGCCTCGCCGATGAGGGGCCACAAGCTCGCTTTGATCTAGCGAGACCAAGTTCGCTAGCCTTGGTGAGGTTGAGGCTCGCCGCCATATGTTCTTGAGCTACTTTGATCCGGCCAGGCTGAGCTAACCCGACCTCGGTAAAGCTTGAGGCTCGTCACCAAACACCTGCGAGTGAGCTTGCCTATGTCGAGCTGCGGCCCGGCGCACTTGGAGGTGCTTTCGTTCATCACGATTGGTAAAGTATCTCATTACTAGATGAGCAGCGGTCTCTTCCCGACCATACCTCACGAGACAGTAGGTATTTATTTTCTAATAGAGTCTATTTAGTCTATATTTCATTTTTGAGTCGCCACTAGTCTTTAATAATAGACTAGAAACCAATCGAGACATGGTAGAACCATTTTGATTTCTCTGAACCAGATATATCATGGGTAGGGGGACTTGGTTAAGTTAATGACTTTGATGTGTCTCGCGTAGCATGCAATTTCTCGAGACTTATCCGCTAATCCTAATCATTCTAAATGAGCAGGAATCAATCAATCATGAAAATCATAATCAATTCAAATCACAAACAATAATCCTAATATTGTCCCTAAAAAGAAAAATCAATCAAAACAATCAAGGTCTAGTGAAGCTCTAAAGGCTTGTTCATTCTTGTGAGTTGTGCTTTTTGGGGGTTTTAGAATTTTTAGGGGTTAGGCCCCTTTGGGGTTTTAAGCCCCTTTTAGGGTTTTAGGGATTAAGCCCCTTTTAGCCTCTAAACTAGGAAATTTTCCAAAAGAAGAACTTGTGCATCCCAAAAATTCTAATATCATTTAAAAAGGGTGGCCACAAGTCTTACGGAAATTATTCTCTGCAATTTTTGAATTTTTTGAACTTTTTTTGTGAAAAAATCTTTATTTGATTTTCCTACTTTTAGAAGTCTAAAATTTCCATTTTTCTTGAATTTTTTGAATGTTACTCTTTTTATGATTTTTCTAAAATTTTATGAAATTTTTATGTTTTTTTTATGTATTTTTTTTCTAAATTTTCCTAATTTCTACAAATTTTTCTAAATTTCTAATTTTTTTGTGATTTTTCTTATTTTTTTTATTTTTCCTGAATTTTTCTTGAATTTTTTATTCTTTTATACATTTTTTTTTCTATTTTTATCCCTAGAAATGAACTGGACCGGTTCGGATCGGTTAAATTGTGTTGGACCCCAATCGTTCCGGCAGGGCGGTGCCAAAACGGCGCCGTTTCTTCCTTTTTCTCTTGGGCATTTTCTCGAACATCGATGTGCATTTAGCCTAACATTCTTTCTCCTCCTCCCTGACTTTGGCCCTATCTTAGGTGACCTTCGTCGATGCTCCAGCCACCACTTGTGATCCCGAGGCATCACCCCATCACATTCTAACCACCAACCGCCACTTGGCCACTAGTTGACCGGCGATTTCTAGGCTAAAAAATCCTAGGTCCGAAACTACCTTAACTAAGACTATCTACTATTTACATCCAGTTCTAAGCCTCCTATTCGTTCTAGCAATCAACACAAGCATTTTAAGCTTCAAAAGAAGATCACGAGAAAATTGACTTGAACAGCTTTGGGTCGTAGGGATTGCTTCGGCAAGGTTTTGAAGTTTCGGTGAAGATGATTATGTGGCCAACTCATTGAAAATGCAGAAACAATGATCCACAATGCAAAGAACAACCAAACAACTGATTAGAAACATGGATATAAACTCAACAATCACAAAAGCGTAAAGGAAATCACCGAATCGGTCAAGTAACAGTTACATCGATCACTTGGGCATTTCAAAAAGCGGTTGGTATACGAGTGGGAACGAATTTTACCTTTGTCGCCGGGCGACCAAAATGGAAATTCGAACTAGTAAAAAGGCTACGGATTGGTCCTCTTGCACCTGCTCTATCAACCTCCCGAGTCCAGTTTCATTTGAAAGTCCCCAATGTGGAGATCGGAGCTGAGTTTTAGGCATTCCCGATCAAGTTTCCGCTAGGTGAGTGGAGAAGGAGGTCAACCGAATGGACGATTCATCGGTGCCTTTCCCATCGGGATGGCGCTGGTCACTCGGCTAGAGGGACCTTAACTCTTTCCCACTCTTGATTTCTCTTTTGTCTCTCTAGTTCTCTCTCTCTCTCTCTCTCTCTCTTTTGAAATTTTCACGAATAGTTTCTATGCACTCTCCCTCTCTTTCAACTCTTTTCTATTTCTTCCCTTGAGCTATTCACGGCTTCTAATTGCCTACCTAAGTAGTTAGAATGGATCCGGATCAACAACGGAGATCTCCAACTGTCTATCTCCATTTTGCACATGCCTAATTGGGATATCTAGGTCGGTGAATGGATGGGGCTGACTTGGCTCTTCTTTCTTCTCCTTCCTTCCTTTCCCTACACATCCCTAAGTCGGGTGAGAAAGAAGCTAACTCGAAGTCGGTCAAGTCGGGTCAAACCGACCCCGGCAAACTTGAGTTAGGTTTAAATTGCAAATTAAACCCAATTTTGACCCGTTTTCACAATTCTAACCTCAAATTTCAGCTCCTCGACACATTTTGCTTTAATATGGAATCGCTTTGAATTTTTATCTCAATTAAACTCAAAAACCCCAAATTTGAATTCAAATGAAATGAGTTTTCACTCAATTGGAGGTCTAAATGACCTAACTTTGCTAATTTCAAGCCAAAATTGGGTTCCCCATGGTCGATTATCCTTAGGGGAGGATATAAACTTCAATAAAAATTTTAAATTGAATGAAATCCCTAATTTGGGTCCTAAAATCCCTAATTTCCAATTAAATTTGGGGCTTTTAAATCTTTTTTTTTTTAAAATTGTGAAATTGGACTGACCAATCTCCATTTCAAGATCCTAGAATTAATTGTTGTGAAGACACTATAGCCTAAAAATGTCTAGAAAAGGATCAATTGGATTTTTGGTTCAATTAAGATACAAACTTGCCTAAATTTGGGGAAATCATATCCTCCATTGAAATTTTGTAAAATTGAAGCTGCAAGGTTGATATTTGTATTAAAATAAAACTAATGACTATTTTTGGGAAATTTTGGACTTCATTTGGTATTTTTCTCGATTTTCCTCCTATTTTTAACCAAAAAGAAATTAATGAAAAATTAAAGAAAAATCTAGAAAAATTATTTTTGTTTAGAAATAGGTTCCTAAGCATAGCTAAGGTTCCTAAACCTAATTTTGTGATTTGTTTTTATTGAAGTTGAAAATTTGACTAAAAATCAAGTGTCAACACTTCCCTTCTTTGAGAATAAGCTCGTTAGATATTGATCTCCAAGATAGGGTGATACTTGAGTTCTAGTCAACTCAATTGAAAAGACAATGAAAATTTCACAACAACTGATCAAGGAACCTGCCTAAAAATTCTTGACCCGATCCAAGTTTTCACTTTGATGCTTTTGATGAACTTTTGATAATTATGGGAGAGGAAGAACATTATATGCTTATTTACGATTTTCATCTATGAGAGATTTATTGTTGATTATTTTAGAGAGTATAGAATGATGATAGTGATGGACAAAACTATGGGCTTGAAAATTAAGGATAAACCCACAAACCTTGCGATTTAAGGATAAACCCATGAATCTTGTGGTTTATGGATACACGAAACTTGCAATTTAAGGATAAACCCACGACCTTGCGGTTTAAGGATAAACCTACTAATCATGCGGTTTAAGGATAAACCCACTAACCTTGTTTGAAAAAAGGATAAACTCAAGGAAAGACCGAACCTTGTTTGAAAAATCAAGGTTTAAGGAAAGACCCGGAACCATTTGAACAATCGGGTGATTTTCAATGTTTGACATTTTTATGTCAAACCACGCATTTATCATATTAGTGCATTTATACAATCAAACTTCCTTCAAAAGGATGTATCTGAGCAAATAACTTGAAATTTCTTAAGAAATGCTTAAGAACATCAATTGGAAGACCTTAATTGGAAATGATTTATCTCAATTTATGAATTGGGCTTTCATTTTCATCCGTTGATCTGAGGAATCACTTTAAATCTCTCAATCTATCTCTCATAATCAATCCTTAGGTATTCGGGGATATTCGCAATGTATATAATTTGATTAATCCACTAAGGTCTTTTGGAAGGATAGTAATGTAGGGTAAGTCAAAAGCTATTCTAAGGATAGGCATTTTGAGGTCAAGAAAGAATTTCATCATCTTCTGATTTGCTTGGGGTCTACAAGTTAAGAACCATAAGGATAAGATAAGACAAGATTGCCCACTCTTCTTTAAGCGATGGCTTCTCGATATGAAATTATGCTGCCACTCTCAACATCCCAATCTGAAGAGTCTTTGGGGAGAGGTTGTAATATTAGTATTAGGTATGATCAAAAGACTCATTTGTTTTTAGATTCAAGGTTTTTGTAAAATTGGTGATCTTCTTGGCATCACCACCCTTTTTTTTGTTCACTAGCGATCTTTTATCCTTTCATGACCATAAGAGTCCTCTAGATGCTCATCATGGTCTTTTCATCTTTCCATCAGCTTTTGTTTTTATCTTCTTTTTTGAATATTTTTTTCCTTTGCTTATTTTTCCTTGGGCATTGGCCTTGCTTTTACCAGGCACACTATTTTTTTTTCATGCCCTTGATTCTCATTACTTCTATACTTTTGATTCTTTTTTGGCTTTCAACCTTTTTGCGCTCTAAGGACTCTTTGTCATGCCCTTTTGATATTATTAATTTGAGGTGAATCACATGCCATGTCCCAGCATGAGGAGATGATCACCAATTTGAGTTTGAAATGAATATTCAAGCTCAATTAAGCTTTGCAAAGGATAATGTGTTTGGGATGAGAAACACCCTTATTCCTTTTGGGATGTTTTTAGCTTTCATATGATTTCATTTGAAGTCATCACAAAAAGATTAATGCTAGTGTATGTAATAGAATTTTTCTTGACCTTTTTCTCCCAAAAATGTCAACCATGAACCTCCTAATTTGCCTCATTGTGAGGTGGTTCTTAACAAAGCTGTTTTGAAAAACTTCATCATCTTTTAAGCTCAAATTTGGCTTGTAAGGGATAATCATGTGCTTAGAATAGTGAAATGGTTGCCTTTTATCATTTTAATCCATGTAATCATTGCGAATACCCCTTATCTTCTTGGGATAAGACTATTTCTCACTTTTGACATCCACTCTTTCATTTTTCTCAAGTGTATAAGGGACATGTTTGGATATAGCTTACCTTTCGTCATCTGAAAGTCTTTCCATTTGATTTCATTCAAATATTTCCTTTGAGTCTTTTAAGACTTTTTGTCAAATCATTCTCTTTGGGGAGTTTTGATGTGCAATGCATGCTCAAAGAAGGCATGTTCAAACCTTTTGGTTGAAACGCTTTGAGATAATCTTTGAAATGATTTGTTTTGACTTTATATTAACCTCTTGGGGATGACAATTCAATCCTTTTGGAAAAATAAACTTTTTAGGATCTAAGTTCATGAGTTAGAGATACTTGGAGCTATTTGGTAACTTGCAAAACAGTATCCGATTCTAATCTTTTGTTCCTTGGAACAAAGAACAAAGAAAAAACAGAAATTTATTTGGTAAATTTTTTTTATTCCCAAGCACAAATTGATTTTTAAAATCAGTTTTAGAACATAATCAAGAATAAAAAAAAAGTTGATTCTTGATTCTGGGAACAATAATAAAAAATGGAAAAGAAATTTTTCTTCTTCTTCTTCTTCTTCTTCTTGGTTGGTCTTCTTCATTTTTCATGGCCTGTGGTCAATTGCTAACGTCGGCGACCTAGCCATGGGCCAAGGAAGGGGAAGAAGAAAAAAAGAAAATAAAAAAAGGAAAAAAAAGAGAGAAAGAAATATTAAAACATTCAAAATATCATTAAAATATTATTAATAAAAAGTAATTTTATGCAATTACCAAACATATTTCTATTCTTTTTATTCCAGGAATAGAAATTTTGGGCACTTACTAAAATATCTTCAAATGCTTAGAAATTATTTTCGAAATGGAATAAAAAAAATTTTTTTGAGCAAAAATTATTTTTAGGAATAAAATGATTACCAAACACACCTCTTACCCCGACCGACTTGACGCGATTCCTATAAAAACCAAGTGTCAAAATAATTTCTTGTGCTGTTCATTTCAAATTGAAACAATACAACCAACCTCTTGTCTACTTTGATTGGAGTATCCATGAAAGATTATCTTTCAGATCTTTTGTTTGATTTGCCCCACTTGGGGAATTGGGCTTCTTTTGAATGACAACCTTTTTAAGATTTAATTTCTTTTCAAAAAGGACATGGAATACTTACCTTTTTAACTTGGTGGAAATTTGCAAAAATTAAAAATCAAGTGTTAGAATTCATTTGCACAACCTTATTACCAATTGGAACAATACAGCCAACTTTCAGTATGTGTTTTGGTTTGATTCCTCTGGCGATTCATTTTTCATGATTTCCTTCCTTTGGATTTTCTTCTTTTTACCAACTCCATTGGAGAATCTATTATCTCACATCGTCTTAAACTCCTTTGGGCTTTATTCTGCAAAATGAACAAACATGAGCATGAAATGCATGGTATGCATGATATGCAAATGCTCTAAAGTGGCCCAAATCATTTTCTGAAATATCCAATCCGGTTTTTCATTTCATTTATGGGTAGAATATTTTGACTACATTTGCATTTACAAGATGAGCCGATTATGTTCCATCCATGTCTACAAGAATCAACGCTCCACCTAGTAAGACTTTCTTGACAACATACGGGCCTTTGTAATTTGGGGTGAATTTTCCACGGGGATCTGAATTATTGAGAATGATCTTCTTTACCACAAGATTTTCTACTTCAAAATACCTTGGTTTAACTTTTCGATTGAAAGATTTGGCTACTCTTTTTTGATAAGCTTGACCATGATATATGGCCCTCAACCTCTTTTCATCAGTCATGTTGAGCTGTTCGTATCTTTGTTGAGTCCATTCTTCTTCGGAGAGCTTCAATTGAGATAAGACTCTTAACGAAGGAATTTCCACTTCTACAGGCAATCTGGCTTCCATTCTATACACCAAAGAGAATGGCGTTGTCCCAGATAATGTCCAAATTGAAGTTTGATATGCCATTAAAGCATATGGCAACCTTTCATGCCAATTCGATAGTTCTCAGTTGTCTTAGATAGTATCTTTTTGATATTTGTATTTGCTGCTTCCACTACTTTGTTCATTTGTGGATGATAAGGAGATGAGTTCAAATGGCGAATGTGAAAATACTCGAGTAAGTCATCCACCATCTTGTTTAAGTTTGATCCATTATTAGTGATGATCGCTTCAAAAACTCCATATCTAGCGATGATGTCACACCTAATGAACCTTCCCACATTCTTGGGGGTAACATTAGCATAAGAATTTGCTTCAATCCACTTGATAAAGTAATCAATTGCAACCATGATGAAACGATGTCCATTCAAGCCTTAGGATTAAGCGGACCAATCAAGTCAATGCCTTACATCGAGAATGACCATGGCTTAGACATATGATGTCGTTCATTTGGAGGGCGTTGATTCGGTCTCCATAGACTTGGCAATCGATGGCAATATCTCACATGTTGAATGCAGTCTGTTTCCATTGTCATCCAATAATACCCTAACCTCATGATTTTGCGGGCTAGAAGATGGTCGTTCATATGCAAACCACATTTGCCTTCATGAATTTCTTTCATGATTTAATCAGCTTCTTTGGCATCTATGCACCTTAGCAAAGACTGAATAAAATGACCTCTTATAGAGAGTCCCGACCACTAAGAAAGAACTTTGTGGCTATTTTCTTTGTGAACTTTCTATCAGCCGGTTGGCTCTCCTCGAAATTCACCTATTTGGAGATAATTCTTAATATCATGAAACCATAGTTCATTATCAAACTCCGCTTGAACTACCATGCAATATGCTGGTTGCTCTAGAATGTTGATTTTCAATGGTTTAATATCTAGACCATCTTTTCGGTTGTGGCAAGGATGATAAAGTAGACAGAGCATCTGCAAAATGATTATGAGTTCTTATTAGAAAACCAAATGTGATCTCTTCAAATTCTTCCATCCTCTCTTCCAAGTATTTGTGGTAGGGCACCAACTTGGAATCTCGGGTTTGCCATTCACCTGTCATTTGTAAAATAATAAGCATGAAATCTTCGTATACTTGCAGCTTCTTTACTTTTATTGAGAGAGCTAATTGCAAGACAAGTATGCATGCTTCATATTCAGCAATGTTGTAGTGCATAGAAAATACTAACTTTGCAGATGCGGATAATGCTGTCCTTTCCGGGAGATTAACATTGCCCCCCCCCCGATCCGAGATAGATTGCTTGTGTCATCAAAGTACATGGTCCATTTATCATCAACTATCGCTAAGACGCGGTCATCAAATTCATCTTCTTCATGATTGGTAGATCCTTGAGAATTTTCTACGAGCATATCCGCAATAGCTCGTCCTTTAATAGATTTTGTGAGGAGCTTCTAATGTCAAATTCTGACAATAGGACTTGCCATTTAGCCAACTTCCCAACCAAGAAGGATTTCTCGACAAGAACTTAATCGGGTCATTCTTAGTTACTAACAAGATTTGGTGATGAAGAGTGTATTACCTTTGCCTATGCAACACCTAAATTAGTGCAACGCACGCGTCTTTTCAAACCACTGGGTAATTCATCTTAGACATGGTGAATTTTTTGCTCAAGTAATAGATAGTTTGTTCCTTACCATCACTTGGTCTCTTTTGAACAAACATAACTCCTAACGACGCGTCATGAATCGTTAAATATAAGATCAACGGGATACCAAGGATTGGTGGCACGAGTACTAGTGAACATATTGGATATTCTTTGATCTTATCAAAGGCTTGCTTGACACACTGTATCCCATTTCACTTTGGCATTATTATTTAGCAACTTGAAAAATGGCTTTGCGGTTTCAAAAAGCTGGTGGATGAACCGAGCAATATAGTTCAACTTCCCTAATAAGCTTCTTACCTCTTTCACCGTTGAGGGAGTTTTGAGATCGTATATCACTTTGATTTTCGAGGGATCTATTTCAATACCCTTCTACTAACCACAAATCCCGATAGCTTACCAGATTTTACGCACTTGTTAGGATTTAACCTCAACTTGTACTTTCAGAATCGTTCAAATAGCTTCATGAGTATCACCACATGAGCTTCTCCTTGTCTGGATTTGATAATCATATCATCCACATATACCTTGATTCCTTGTGCATCACATCGTGAAATAGAGTGACCATCGCCCTTTGATACGTTGTATAGGCGTTCTTCAAACCGAAAAGTATAATTTTGTAGCAAAATATGCCCCATGATGTAATAAAAGATGTTTTCGCTTTATCCTCTTTCTTCATGAGGATTTTATTATATCCTAAAAATTCATCCATAAATGAGAATGTTTCAAACCTAGTGGTGCTATCTATTAAGGCATCGATATGAAGCAGCGGAAATTTTCCTTATGACTTGCTTTGTTTTGGTCACGATAATCAATGCAAACCCGCATTCGTCCATCCTTCTTCAACACGGGAACTATGTTGGCAACCCAATCTGGATAGGAAACCACCTCAATAAATCGACTTTGAGCAATTTCATAACTTTTTCTTCTATTTCCTTTGCTAATTCCAGTTTAGTTCGTTGAAGTTTTTTGTTTCTTCAAAAGGATGCTCACTACAAAAAGGTGGTTTTTTGGCCCATTGAAATTTGGTCTGGTACAACTTTTCCAGTACCGAATCTAAAATTTTGTTGGAAATTAGCGTACTAAAAAATTTGTGGATAATGATTTAAAAAATTAGCATTTGAACAATTTTTAAGCTCATTTGATTCTTGATTATATGTATCGACAAATTTTGCAATGCAAATTAGGGCTTCGTGGGAAATTTTGAAAGGTGATATTTTTATTACAAAATTAGTTGCAAACTTCCTGGTACTTTTCAATGGGGCAAAAAATTGACACAAGTGTTCTAAGTTTTGTAAATTTGTTGCAAAAGTGGCCTTGGAAAGTTCATTATACGGGTTTTATAAACTTATTTGATTTTAATGCAATAAATTTTGTTTGTACTAACTTCATTGAAATTTAATTTGAATTCCAAAAAATTTAGTGCAAATCAAAATTCCCATTTCTGTTACTGTTTTTAAAAATTTGTTGCAAAAATTTGTTGGAAATTTCTAATAAATTTTTCATGAATTTAAATTTTCCGTTTATTTATTTTTGGGGGTTGTTTATTTTTGTGAATAAAATTAGTATGGAATTAAGATAATTTTGCAAGATCGAAAATTTTAAAATGCCCAAAACATAAATAAAGGCAAAAAATGAAAAACAAGACGCCCAAACTTTTCCCCTCTTCCTTCGAGATGTGGAACCCCTCTCTCCAATGTATTCCCATCTCTCTCTCTCTCTGTTCTCTGATTCATCATCCTCCTCTTCTTCTTCTTCTTCTTCGCCGTTCTTGTTTACCTTTTGTTGTGTTTCTTACCAAAAAAAAAAAACTTTTCCCCCTCTTCCTCCATCCGCTCACCCCCCGCGCCACAGCTACTGGAACGGCTCTGCAATCGCGCACCCTCCTCCATAGCTTCTTCCTCATTCGAAAAAATCTCGCCTAAAACCCTAGGCGACGACCGGACCCCCGAACGGCCATCGGAGCTCCTCCTCGCGCGAGCTGCAGCTTCCCCATGGAGTGGAATCAGGAGACGCTCCAGTTCCTCTCCCAGTGCTTCCTCCACACCCTCTCCCCCTCCCCCGCCCCTCGCCGCCAGCCCGAGTCCTCCCTCGCCGATGCCGCCAACCGCCCCAGCTACGCCCTCGCCGTCCTCCGCCTCGTCGCCGAGCCCTCCGTTGACGAGCAGATCCGCCAGGCCGCCGCCGTCAACTTCAAGAACCACCTCCGCGCCCGCTGGGCCTCCTTGCCTACCCCCCACGACGCCGAGACGGCACTGAAGAAGACGGAGGGAGCGTTTCTGGAGATAGCGGATAGGATGGTGGGGGAGAATCCAGAGTTGGCCCTGATGGGGTCTTGTGTCCTGGTGATGCTGATGAGGGGCGAGGATATTTACTTGATGAATGTCGGGGATAGCCGGGCTATCTTGGCTCAGAAGGGTAAATCCGGTGCAAAGGGGACTGCTTGTCGGATTGATTCGAGCGACAGTGGTGATCAGTTTGACGAAATGCACAATCTGATCTCCCTCCAACTGACCCAGGATCACAGCACATATGTGGAAGAGGTAAGATCTTGGTTGCCAAATTTAGCTGGGCTTTGCGATCCTTGGAAGGTCGTGAAATTTGAGCTGTCATAGTGTTTGCACTTTCAGGAAGTGCACAGAATCAGGAATGAACATCCGGACGACGCCTCTGCAGTAGTGAACGACCGCGTGAAGGGTTATTTGAAAGTCACCCGAGCATTCGGAGCTGGGTTTCTCAAACAGTTATGCTTCCATTATCGAGTCCTCCATTCATTCAAAGTTTCGGCTTGCAATGACTGGGAAATGCAATTTCTCCTAATTTGTTCTGTGAAGCATCTGTTATGCGACCATGATACGCATAGATCCAGACATTTTTATTAGGGAGATTTGGAAAAATCACGAAATGCTTTTCCGAAATGCTAAGATGATGATCCCGCACTGAGATTAATCGATTGGCTATGCTCCAAACTTGGCTTCCTTTGTATTTGCAGCCGAAGTGGAACAATGCTCTCCTGGAGATGTTCAGAATCGACTATATTGGGACTTCCCCGTACATCACTTGCACGCCATCTCAGAGCCACCACAGGCTCAGGCCGAGAGACAGATTCTTGATACTGTCCTCGGATGGCCTCAACCAGTGCTTCACCAATCAGGAGGCCATTTCCGAAGTAGACTCGTTCCTTTCCTCGTTCCCTGAAGGAGACCCGCGCAACACCTGGTCGAGGAAGTGTTGTTCCGAGCCGCCAAGCAAGCCGGTCAGGAATCCTACTCAATCAAGACTCATATCGGATTAAAATTACCGCAGCGGGCTAAAAAATTAATAGCAATCATATAAGCCCGAACGAAGCATTATTGTTGTGTTGGGTATGGATTTCCATGAGTTGCTTGACATTCCTCAAGGCGATCGCCGCCGGTACCACGATGACGTCTCGATCATCATCATATCCTTGGAAGGAAGAATATGGCGGTCACCAATGTAAATACAGAAGAAAGAAGAAGTATAGAGTTTCCTAATAAATGTTTACAGAATTTTGTCCCCAAGTTTTCGCCTTTTTCCTGTATTTTTGTAATGACTAGGCTTTGGGGAGATCATATTACATAAACTTCAGTCCATATGTGCATATTTTCTGCTTTTTTTCTCAATCCTGATTATCTTCTGATTGATGGCCCTTCACACATTTTGCTAATCAACCGCCCGATTATCTCGAGAACTTTTTTCGTCGGAAATTTGAAAATTCAAATTTATCAACAAAAATTCAAATTTTCTTCGAAAAAAATTTATAAAATTTGAAAAAAAAAATTTCCAACGAATTTTTTGTTTGTGTCAAAATACCGGGTTTTTCATTTTCGTATCAAAAATTAAGTGGAAAATTTCCATGAATTTTGCCACTTTGGCATTCTTATTTAGCATGCTTGAAAAATTTGAATTTCATAGCAAAATTAGTGGGAAAGACTAGCAATTTAGTTGCAAATTACCAACGAAAAATTAAAATTTTTGTTGCAAAAAATTAAAATTTTTGAGATTATATAATTTTTTTTTTTTTATTGTTAATTAAATAAATTCGTTTTGCCACGAATTTTACCACAAAAATTACCAAGAATTTTGCCACAATTTTTGCAATTAAATAATTAGCAATTTGAGTCTTTCCAAAATTTTTAACAACGAATTTTCCAACGAAAAATTTTGTTTGGAAATTACCAACAAAAATTTAAATTTTTGTCGCAAAAATTTCCTTGATATCATTTAATTACCAATAGAATTTTTTATTTGTCTTTAATTTCGTTGGAAATTCGTTTTTCAACAAATTTTGCCAAATTTTTTCGTTGGAAAATTCACGGCAAAACTCTTGTTTTTTTTGGTAATTTAAATTATGGACGAATTTTTCCTCTTTTTCCAACAAATAATTAGCGGCGAAATTTGCAACAAATTCAATTTATCCACGAATTTACCCACGAATAATTACCGATGAATTTTGCCACGAGTTTTCCAACGAATAATTAGCGGAAATTTTCCAATGAACTTTCCAAGGAATTTAGCCACTAATTTACCCATGAAATTTCCAATGAAAAAAATTTTTAATTCGTTTCCAATGAAAATTAAAATTTTTGTTGGAAAATTTTCCGATCTGAATGGGAAACCACCTCAATAAATTTTTTTTGGAAAATTTGTTGGAAATTTTTTTTCTATTTTTTCAAAATTTTTCATTGGAAATTTCGTCAGAAAAAATTGTTTTTTGTAGTGGCTCGGATCAATTGGTAAGACACGTTCAACAATCTTCGGATCAAGGCCAGACATATCGGTGTAAGGCTATGCAAAGATATCTTGATATTCCTTAAGTAGTTTGGTAATCCATTTTGCTTCTATGGAAGATAGGCTTTCTTCAATCTTAACCTCTTTGGGATTGTCATTATCATTCAAATTAATGGTAACTGTTTTTTCTTTTGTAAGTGGTTTTGATTCTTCATGTCGAATTCACTCTTTTCTAAACCACTATTCATCTTCATTGTCTTCCTCGATATCACAAAGCGGTTTCTTCCGAAAGATTTGGGCCACATAAAAAAACCTATTATGAATATCACGAATGCTCATGCCCCGACATGCAATAAACATGGTTAGTAATCACATATGAAAATAATAATACATGAAGTTTTATGAAAAGCTCTTTTTGAAATCACTTTTTTTTTTTTAACTCATTTTGAAATAATGGGAAGAGAGAGCTAATCCTCATATCCTTGAACATCTTTGCTCTCACAAAAGTCATTTTTGCTACTAGGAGCGATATAGAAATCCAAAGCCTCAAGCCTCACAAGTGAGGAGAATGTTCATCATAGGTTTGGTTATTGTTTCCGTATCGTCCTAAAACATTGAACATTTTATTGAATTGAAAGAAAACATTACAACTAGATCAACTAAATTGAAAGTGCAATAGAATTGAAATTGCGAACGGAATCAAAATGAAACTAGAAAACACAACAGAAATAATGCATAAGGAGAAGACATAAGTGCAAGAAAAAGAGTTAGGATGATCTTCCTACTCTAATGTAGAAGCATTCTCCACTTTGTATATGATGACGTTGATGGAGTTCTCTTCAAAAAGATCGGGTAGAATTGGTTCTTTCCCAACTTTGATATCTTCCTCTTGAAGTAGCTTGGAGGATCCAGGAAAAGTTTTCTTAATATGAATATGATGATAGACAAGCTCTTTAGCCTTACTATTCCACATTGTCAAATTGATAGCGCGAACTGTCTCGACCTCCAATGTATCCATGGTTTCCACGGCCAAGCCTTGACCTCGACCTCGACCTCCATGATGGTCATTGGAGCTTTCTCTTACATAATCACTTCGATCTTCATGATGGTCATTGGAGTTTTCCCCTATGTAACCAATTCCACCTCTCCTTTTGGCCATGAATGGAGCAATTGGTTCTTTGATTCCTAAGGCATTTGCCCCAAGTCCATTTCCGGGAATGAACTCATATTGACATAATACTCGTCCTGACATGATAGACAATGGAGAAAGTTTTAGAGTCTTTATGACAATGCTTGCAGGTACATGCACCATCAAGATTATCTCAAAAGAATGATAGCTTGGTTCTTCATTTACTTTGGGCTCAATATCTGGTATCACACTCTCTTTGTAGGTCGTGAAATCTGTTTCCCCATGGACAATGATCATCTTTCCACCAATGACAAATCTAACTTTTTGATATAGGCTCGATGGAATGGCGCCCACCATATGAATCCATGGCCTTCCCAACAACAAATTAAAGGTCCTTAGAATGTCAATGACTTGGAAGTCGATCAGGAAAGGAATGGGACCAATGATCATTTCCAATTTAAGGTCTCCAATAACATCCCTTTTCATGCCATTGAATGATCGCATAGTCACCTTCGATGGTTTTATAGACTCCTTGTTGATCCCTAATTGATATAGCGTGCTTAATAGGCACAAATTGAGAGCTAAACCATTGTCAACTAACACTCGAGATACTTCCTTGCCTTTACACTTGATTGCGATGTATAATGCCTTATTATGAGAGTGACCATCCATTGGAAAATCTTCATCTGAGAAGGCAATTTGATCCTTCAAGAGGACGCGTTGCCGACAAAATCTTTCAATTGCACCTCATTAATGGTTCCCGGTACGTGCACCTCATTTAGGAGCTTCATAAGAATCATCTTATGTCTTTTAGATGTCTTAAATAGATCAAGCAGAGAAATTTTTCCCGCATCTTCCTTAATTGTTCTATTACTTTAAATTCGCTCGTTTTCATGATGGATAAGAGTTGTTTAGCATCTTCTTCTATCACTCCTTTCTTTTCAACTTCTCCCTCCTTTGAAGCATAATATCTACCCAATCGGGTAATGGCATCAACTTTGTTTGGGGAATAGTCCCATGGCATGCATTTGGTATCAAATTCGACTTTTGGGGGTAATGTAATCACCATTGGTTGTGGTTCATTCTCTTGATCATCAAAGTCTTCAATTGATCGACTAGAAGTTGAACGGTAATCAGCTCCACATGACATTTCTCTTCCCCATATTTGTCGACCTCATCCAATTTGATTACAAATGGCGTAATCATGGACACTATACCTTCATCATTCTCGTCGTCCATTCCACCCCAACCATCGGGCATAATGACTTCATTTTTGAAGCCCATGAAGGAGGTATGTATTTGACATGGAAGTTGTAGCGACCACTGTCTTAGCCCAACAAGTCAACAGTCTCACCTCGCTATCATGTCTCTCAAATGAATCGTTTGTCGCCTTGGTGAATCTTCTCTCTTTTCTGTTCCTCTTTATCTTTTTCCTCTTTGGGATTTACCTCATCGTTCTAAATCTCATTCATACAACCCCACCCATCGGGCATAATGACTTCATTTTTTTTTTTTTCCCATGAAGGGGTGTATATTTGACTTGGAAATTGTGCTTCCCTAAATCTTCACCCAAGGTGTCTATTATCTCACCCTTTTGATGTGCCTCATGACGGAATCAAACATCACCACGACAGATGGCTTTATCTTGGCTTCATATTTGTCATCTTCATCAAACTTGGCTTCCTCATTCCTACCACATTGTGTTCCGATAGCGGATTCTGAGGAACATGCGGCTCCGGCTCTTGGAAATTGAGAATCTTTCTATCGATAAATTGTTAGACCTTGATTTTCAAGGTGAAGGCAATTATCCAAATCATGCCCCGTTCACCCATGTGATATGCACAGGTTTTGGACTCATCAAATCCGAGGAACCTTGGAGGATGTTCTCTCAACACCTCTTTAGCCACCATATGCCCCTCGAGAAGCATGGATAGTAACTTTGATAAAGGTCGCAGCAATGGTGTGAATTGTTTCATGGGTTTCCTTCTTGGGTCAAACAGCTTTGTATCTTTCCAAGCAGTATTGGGTTGTTTCTGGAATGGTGCTGATTAGGCATTTGGGATTGACACGACTGCCACTTCATGAGCGGACTCTTTATATCCTTCCTTATAGGATAGGATCTTCGCGATAAGCGCTTCTTGGGTTTTCTTTTCTTTCATCCCCCATTCTATTCTTTCACCCACCTTCACCAGCATGGTAAATGTCTAACATCCTGAGGCGTGCAACTTGTCATAGTATTCATACGATAATGATTTCAAGAAGAGCTCAATGAGCTCGTCTTCATTGGTTGTAGGCTTGACTTGTGAAGCAACGGCTTTTCACCTTTGTGCAAAGGCTCGGAATCCTTCGTTTCTCCTCTTTTCGGTTCTCATAAGGTATTCTCTTGTTGGCAACACCTCGATGTTGAATTTATATTGGCACAAGAATTCTCTAGCTAGATGATCCCACTCAATAAAATCTTCAATATCAAGGGCGGTGTACCATGCTAAAGCCGCCCTCTCAAACTATCTTGGAATGTCTTGATAAGAAGGGGTGTATTGTCGAATATCTTGCCATCTTGCGAAGGTAGTATTTTAGGTAACTCTTCAAGCAACCGCTTCCATTATACTTGCTCACGAATTCGGGCTCTTTATAGTTCTCCGGAATCACCACTTTAGCATATGGTGAGAACTTGTCAAATCTTTGTAGCTCATAGCCTTGGCTAGCGAGGCACTCTTCAATCTTAGCCAATCTTTTAGTCCCTCCTCATCCTTGGATTTATGAGGAATCTTCTTTGATGTGTCTTCCTCCTCTAAATTTACCACTACGGGTGTAGTTTTTGGAGGGTTTTCTTGAACTAGCTCATTGTTTTGATTTTGATCATCATGAGACATTTCTCCAACATTCAAGGCACCAGCATTGAGGACCATAGGATAAGAACCCTTGTAGCAATTATGAAAGCTTTCATTTCTGTCATCATAGTAGCCATTTGACTTATCTGGTTTTCAACTTCTGCCAAACGATTATGGGTTTCTTCCTCTGCCATTCTTACTTGTAAACGGGTCTAAACTCGTACTCTTCTTTCTTTCGTTTTTATTGCACCTTCGTTGAAGATACAAAGCATTAGTATAAAGAAACAACGATTAAAACCTATATTCTTTCAATTATATGATTTCTTTTTATTAATAAGAATAAGAACATTTACAAAAGCCTTAGCCTTGTGTATTAAATTTCTTATCAATATTTATCTCAAGAAATCATATAATTCAAATAATCATAATCCATGGCGATTTCTTTATTATATTTCAAATCATAATACAAATTTAATCGAATATATTCAACAAGTGATTGTTTCAATTTTGCCTATGAAATTTGAAAGTTTTCAATACAATGCTTCAAACTCGAATAGGGAACTAATTCATTCAAGTATAGGCTTCTTGTTAGCTAAGATAGCTTCTGCCTTTTCATTCTTATTCCATTCCCTAATCCAAGACTCCCACTCTTCTACATCGATCACCACTTCTTCAAGTACATATGGCTCCACTCCGGTGTGTTGGGGACGATTTACTCTGGCACGTATGGCTCTACTAGGCTTGGTGTAACACTTAACGGCATGTATGGCTCAACATCAATTGGTCGTTTGTCTTCCAACCACTTGATATATTCTTTTGATGCTGAATAGAGCTTCATCTCACCTTCTAAGTACTCAAGCTATTCAACCACTTGTTCGTGTGACTTCTTTATAGAGTGAATAATCTTGTCAATCTTCTCTTGTAGTCTCTTCTTCTCCTCTTCAGATAGAATCCCCCTTGGTATTTCAAATGCAAACTCCCTAGGATGCTATGTTGGTGGGACTTGTTGTAACATTCCAAATTGTCTCACAACTCTCAATGGGCAATGGGAAGCACCTCTATTTAAACAATCAATGGTACTATGATGCCTTCTTGCCATGTGATTCTAGCTTTGATTATCTTTGGCCAACTAATCCGCTATCGGAATTGTTTAGGAGTTAAGGTTAAGGTTCTAATGAAATTAGCCAATTTGTCTTGGATCTTAACATATCTCTCAATTGAAAGAGTACTTAGGTAATTTGTCTTGGATCCCACCACCACGGCGCCACACTTAAGAATCCCTTAACATTCTCTCCCTTCGTTGGATTCACTGATTCAAGTTAATCTCTAGGATTTTCATAAAACGTCCCCATGGTTGGACATGGGAAACAAACCATAATGAAAGTAACCCCGAGATGCTTGGAACACTCCCTTTTTGCTGTTTTGAAATTTGTTCAAAGAAATGATGGTTTTAGTTAAGAGCATATTGGAGAAGTCCCATTTGAGATAAGCTTATCTTGTGATTATAGCCACTAAAGGATCTAATCCCGTTCTAGACACAGAAAAACAATATGAACCCAAAGAAAGCTAAAAGGAATACCCTAGCGGATGTGTTTCCCATTTTCCTTGGAAGTTTAGAGTGTTTGGATATCAAGAATGATAAAGGAAATCTCTTGGTGTTTGTTTTGATTAGTTTCTCAACTTGAGTGGTTTTTAAGTTGAGAAACTCGGCTAAGACACTTGTGGGATTGAGTCCTATTGGAGGTTCTATGATCTTTGGTTTAAAGTCAACTCCGATGGTGGCCTTGTATTCTTCTAAAGCTGGTACCATCTCATTCTTGCCGAGTAAAAATGTAGCAGTGGTGACTTCCCAAAAGTGAGCCAAGGCTTGAATCAAACTAACTTGATGATCGACGTTGATCAACTCAAAGAGTTATCCTAATCTTTCCTTGACATAGACTTGATTCTCCGTGGTTATGCCTTTCCACCATGCGAGGAGCTCTTTTCGAGAAATTGAAATCACTTGAATGTCTAGCTTCCCCATTTGAGTCTAAAGAATGCAAAAAGATCCTTAATTAATCACCATAGATTACTAATGAGTTTTAAGACTTCCATTTCAATCATATGTTCTTTTTAAGGCAAAATGGAGATGAAAAGCATTTGTATGCTTAAAAAGTCATACAAATGTCATTTTATGCCTTAAGAGAACATGTGATTAGAAATGATAACAAAACCAATGTTTGAGATGAATGCCCCTTTTCTATACTCCATTGAGACCATAAGGATTCGATTTGAGGTTTACAAACTCTAAATATATCCAAATGGACTATCTACTCCTTAAATGGCAAATGCCATTTGACTACATGATGTTTACAATCTTTTAAATACATTCAAAGTGACTTTTCATTTTTTTTGAATGGCAATGGCCATTTGGTTTACAATGGAAATCTATCATAGGCCTATACATTTTATCTAAGATTGCAAAATGACCCAATGGAGTATAAGGCCCTAATAATTCATTTTAACCTAAAAGGGCATCCAAATCAATCATCAATTGTTGCCTTAAGCATTTATCCGTGTTGTCTAAATAATTCATAATTAATAACTTGCATAATTTAAAGAGAGGAGCAAGGAAACGATACTTAAACTTACCAAGACGAATTTTTTTTTTTTTTTTGGTATAACTAATCACAAAGACATGCGGATGCAACTTGTGCATGGTTTTGACGCCTAAGATGGAATATACTAAAGGCTCATGGTCATCACCTTAACAAATAAGGGATTCCATTCCAATAGGCACACAACCTAAAGTGATGGAATATTATTTCGTCTTGTTGATCGATGTGAATAAAGACTATCTCATGGGCAATCTGTCCATAGTGTAACCTAGATCCACATCTCCTAAGGGTAATCCTAATTTGTAGCTGGGGTTATGCCACGGGTAGTGTATGCAAGTAGTGTGGGGTTATGCCATGGGTAGTGTATGTAGTGTAGTGCTAAAGCACCTTAAAAGGCATGCACATCAATTTGTAATCAACCAACACTTTAAATATAATCACATCACATTCATTTCACCACCTCCCTGCAAGAAAATGGTAAGCAAAGACTACACTCCTTATCCCTCCAAACTGCAAAAACATTTAACACTTTCATTAGCAAAAGCTGTACCTCGAGTCTTCGCGTAAGCGGTTACACCAAACACATGCAAATCAAGCTAAACTAGACTTAAGTCCGCTTAAGTCCTCAGCGAAGTCGCCAATCATGTCGCACCACACTCCTCGTGGAGTGCTCTTGGAGGGACTTTCCTTCATTACGAATGGTAAAGTATCTCATTACTAGATGAATGACGGTCTCTCTCAACCATACCTCATGAGACAACGGGTATTTGTTTTCTAATATGGCCTATTTATTCTACATTTTATTTTGGAGTCACCAATGGTAGACTCCAATTTAGACAAGGAGAACCATCTATTTCTATGAACCAGAGATATCATGGGTCTTGGTTACGTTAATTCAAAATCTAACACCCTTTCAATACCTAACTCGATTTGAAGTATCTAGCGTATGCAATTTCTCGAGGCTTATCCGGCAATCCTAACCATTCTAAAAGGACTAATCAATCAATCATGAAAAAAGCACAATCAATTCAAATCATAAACAACAATCCTAATACCATCCCTAAAAAGGAAAATCAATCAAAATAATCAAGGTCTAGTGAATACTTAAAGGCTTGTTCATTTTTATGGGTTGTGCTTTGTTTTAGGGGTTTTAGGGTTTTTTTAGGGATTAGGTCCCTTTGGGGGTTAAGCCGCTTTTAACCTTTAAATTAGGAAATTTCCAAAAGAACAACTTGTGCATCCCTAAAAATTCTAATATCATTCAAAAAGGGTGGCCAACAATGTTTTGAGCAATTATGCAATTATTGAATTTTTTTTGTGAAAAAATCTTTATTTTATTTTCCTACTTCCGTAAATCTAAATTTTCCATTTTTCTTGAATTTTATTTTACTTTTTTTATGAATTTTCTAAAATTTTATGAAAATTTTTATGTTTTTAATATGTATTTTTTAATGAATTTTCCTAAATTTCTAAAAAATTTTTTAAATTTCTAATTTTTTTGATTTTTTTCTAAAATTTTTATATTTTTCTAATTTTTTAATGTTTTATACATTTTTTTATTTTTTATATTTTTATTCCCGGGAATGAATCGGACCAATCCAGACCAATCCAACACACTTGGATGCATCTCTCCAACCATTTCTAGCGAGGACGGTGCCAAAATGGCGTCGTTTCTTCATTTTTTCTTTGGGTGTTTTCTCGAACACCTAATGTGCATCTAGCCTAACATTCTTTCTCCTCACTATGACTTCAGTCCCCATCTCAAGCAATCTACATCAGTGCTCCGGCCACCGCTTGTGATCCTAAGGCATCATCCCATCACATTCTAACCACCACCACCATCGGACCAACGGACCAACGCCGCTAGTTGACCGGCGGTTTCTAGGCTAAAAATCATAGGTCCGAAACTACCTTAACCAAGACTATCTAACATTTACATTCATTTCTAACCCATCTATTCATTCTAGTGATCAACACAAGCATTTTAAGCTTCAAAAGAAGATCACAGAAAATTGACTAGAATAGCTCTAGGCCGTAGGGATTGCTCCAGCAAAGTTCTGAAGTTTCAGCAAAGATGATTATGTGGCCGACTCGTTGAAAATGCAAAAACAATGATCCAAAATGCAAAGACAACCAAACAACTCATTAGAAACATGGATATAGACTCAATAATCAAGAAAACAGAAAGGAAATCAGTGAATCAATCATGTAATGGGTCCAGTAGATCATCGGGCATTTCAACAAGCAATTGGTATACAAGTAGGAAGGAAATTTACCTTCGTCACTAGTGACCAAAATGGAAATTCCAAACCAGCAGGAGGTTCTGAATTGGTCCTCTTGCACTTGCTCTATCATCCTCATAGTCTAGTTTCACCGGAAAGTCCCCAACGTGGAGACCGGAGTTGAGTTTCAAGCATTCCCTATTAGGTTTATGCTAGGTGAATGGAGGAGGAGGTCACCCGAATAGACGATTCGCTAGCGCCTTTCTTGTCGGGACAACACCAATCACTTGGCAGGGGACCTCAACTCTTTCCCGCTCTTGATTTCTCTCTTTCTCTCTATAGCTCTCTCTCTCTCTCTCTCTCTCTCTCTCTCTCCGAATTTTTCATGAATAGTTTATGTGCACCCTCATTCTCTCTCACCTCTTTTCTGTTTCTTCCCCGGGCTATTCCTAGCCTCTAACCGCCTATTTGAGAAGTTAGAATGGATCCTAATTGACAGTTGGAGATCTCCAACCGACTATCTTTGTTTTGCACGTGCCTAATTGGAATATCTAGGTTGGTGAGCAGGCAGGGGCCGACTCGGCTCTTCTTTCTTCTCCCTTTCCTCTTTCTGCACGTCCACTGGTTGGGTGAGGAAGAAGTTGACCAGTCAAGTTGGGTCGAGATCAACTGGCGGCATACCCGGGTTAGGTTTAAATTGCAAATTAAATCCAAATTTGACCTGTGTTCACAATTCTAACCTCAAATTTCAAGTCCTCGACACATTTTTCTTTAAAATATGGAACCGCTTTGAATTTTTATCTCAATTAAACCCAAAAACCCCGAATTTGAATTTGGGTGAATAGGTTTTCACTCAATTGGAGGTCTAAATAACCTAACTTTGCTAATTTTAGGCCAAAATTGGGTTCCCCCACGGTCGATTATCCTTAGAGAGGGTATAAGCTTTGATGAAAAATTTCAAATTGAATGAAATCCCCAATTTGGGTCCTAAAATCCCTAATTTTCGATTAAATTTGGGGTTTTTTAATCTTTTTCAGAAAATTGTGAAATTGGACTAACCAATATGCAATTCAAGGTCCTAAAATCAATTTTTGTGAAGATACTATAGCCTAAAAATGTCTAGAAAAGGATTAATTGGATTTTTTTTTTTGTTCAATTAGGATATGAAATTGCCCAAATTTAGGGAAAACATATCCTCAATTGAAATTTTGTAAAATTGAAGTTGCAGGGTTGAAATTTGACTTAAAATAAAACTAATTACTATTTTTGGGAAATTTTTTTTTGACTTCATTTGGTATTTTTCTCGATTTTCCTCCTATTTTTAACAAAAAAAGAAATTAAGGAAAAATTAAAAGGTTCTAGAAAAAATTATTTTTGTTTAGAAATAGGTTCCTAAGCATGGTCAAGGTTCCTAAATCTAATTTTGTGATTTTTTATTAAATTTGAAAATTTGACTCAAAGCATTGATGGTAAGAAGTATTATTTAGTTGTTGATGATTTTACTAGATTCACTTGGGTATTTTTTTTGCTCACAAAATTGAAGCCCTTTCATATGTTTTAAAATTTGCAAAAAGAATTCAGAATGAAAAGGTTATACCATTTCTAGCATCAAAACTAATCATGGGGAGAACTTAAAAATAAAAGTTTTTCAAATTTTTTGAGGAAAATGGCTTCCAATACAATTTTTCTACTCATTATACACTAGAATAGAATGATGTTGTGGAAAGATAAAATCGTTCTTTGCAAAAAATGGCAAGAACTCTTTTGATTGAAAGCAAGATTCATTATTATTTTGGGTAGAAGCAGTTTCTACAGCTTGTTATATTATCAATAGAGTTTTTTTAGACCCATTCTTGATAAAACCCTTATAAGCTTTACAAAGGTAGTAAACCTAGCATTTCATATTTTCGTGTGTTTAGTTGCAAATGCTTTATACTAAAAAATCCAAATTATCGTTCTAGAAAGTTTGATGAGAAAGTAGATGAAGAATTTCTCCTTGGATACTCCATAACAAGTAAGGCATATAGAGTTTTCAATAAAAACTCTCGGGACTGTGGAAGAAACAATAAACGTGAGATTTAATGAAAATGTTAATACTCAAAGGATGAATCCGAACCATATCACAATGATCAAGAAATGTTTGAAACTCAACAAGAATCTTCAAAGATCATTGAACCTGTTGAAGAAAGAAAGGAAAATTCATTGATCACATAGCAAGAACCTTCGAGTCGATGATACTCGGAAGAAGAGATTTAATGAAGCAGAAACATATATCCAGTCATCCAAAAGATTTTATCATTGGATAAATAAAAGATGGCATCAAGACTAGATCTAAACAAAAGGAAAACATTAGTACCTTGGCGTTGATATCAGAAATAGAACCAAAAGGAATTGATGAAGCACTTATAAAAGCTAGATAGAAGCAATATAGAAAAAACTTCAACAGTTTAGAATCAATGAAGTATGGGAACTTGTGCCAAGACCCAAAAATCATCCAATAATTGGAACAAGATGGGTATTCAGAAATAAGCTGGATGATAAGGGAAAAGTCATAAGAAACAAAATAAGGCATGTAGCAAAAGGCTACTCACAAGCAGAAGGCATAAATTATGATGAAACCTATGCACCGGTTGATAGGTTAGAAGCCATAAGGTTACTTTTAGCTTATGCTTATTTCCATAACTTTAAATTGTTTCGGATGGACGTAAAAAGTGCATTCCTAAATGGTTACATCAAAAAGAGATATATGTAGAACAAGCCCCTTGGCTTTGAAGAACCAAGAAAGTCTAACTATGTTTACAAGCTTAAAAAGGCACTTTATGATCTAAAACAAGGACCCCGTGCCTAGTATGAGAGGTTAAGTAATTTCCTTTTGCAAAATGACTTCATGAAAGGTAAAGTTGATACAACCATATTCATTAAAAAAAAGGTAAAGATTTTTTAATTGTTCAAATTTATGTGGATGATATTATATTTGGATCCTCTAATGAAGTGCTTTGCAAGGAATTTTCAAAGTGCATGCATAATGAGTTCGAGATGAGCATGATGGGAGAACTGAAATTCTTTCTTGGACTACAAGTAAAACAGACCAAGGATGGTACTTTTATTTGTCAAGAAAAGTATGCAAAAGAGATTGTGAAGAAGTTTGGATTGCAGAACAGCAAGAAAATAGACACTCCAATGTCTCATTTGTCCAAATTAGATAAGGATGAGAATAGTAAATAGGTTGATCGGAAGATGTATAGAAGCATCTTTGGATCTTTGCTATATCTTATTGCTTCTTGACTTGACATACTATTTAGTGTGTATGTGTGCTAGATTTTAATTTGACCCAAAGAAATCACATCTCACACAAGTAAAAAAAGGATAATCAAATACATTGGAACTTATCCAATGTTAAGTCTATGGTATTCAAAAAGATCATATTTTACTCTTATTAGTTATTCTGATGCTAATCTAGCTGGCTGTAAAGTGAATAGGAAAAGTACTATATGAACATGCCAATTACTTGGGAATATGTTGGTGTCCTGGTACTCAAAGAAACAAAGAAAAATTGCACTATCTACAGCAGAAGCAGAATATGTAGCTTTGGGAAGCTGTTGCGCTCAGATACTGTGGATGAAGCAAGAATTACGAGATTTTGGAATAGAAGAATCAAGTTTTGAAATCAAATGTCACAACACAAGTGCTATAAATCTAACCAAGAATCCAATTCTTCACTCATGAGCCAAGCACATTGAAATCAAGCACCATTTCATCGAGATTATGTTCAAAAACGGTGATGTAGAATATTCAATTTATTGATTCTAAAAATTAATTAGCTGATATATTCACAAAACCTTTAGATAAATCTTCATTTGAATTTGTTCGTAATAAGTTATGCATCACTAATCCTTTCTCTTAAAGAATCTTTTAAAGATAGGAATTTTTCGGTCTCAAATTATCGGAGTCCGAATGTCATATTTAGACCCAAAAGGAAAGGAAGATCATTATTTCAAATTTTGACGGGCATATTTTTTATTTTGGCAAGAAATTTTGGCAATATCCATATTCATATTTTATTTTTGGAAGAAAATCATGTACGCATCCTTATTTATCAAATATTATTATCTGATTGATTAAACATGTTTAAAATATTTTTGTCTATTTTTCAAATTTCCTGAATAATCGGATCACAATTTATAACTTCCAAAAGTGATTTTCTTTCTAAAAATCGTCTCCTTTATAAAAAGCCCTAAAAGGATCCCCACTATTCATTCCCTAACCTCTTTAGACCTTGCTCCTCCTTGATCACAAAATCAAACCTTTCTTCACAAGAAAACCTCAGAGAATCACCATGCCTTATAAGAGAAGATCATCGAGAATTCTCAACAGAAAAATTCAAGTCGACTAGAAGTGCAGAATACATGGAGATCACATACTCATCTGAAACAAAATTGGACAAGCAAGCACCTTCAAAAGCAACTTCTCAAGCGTCTCAACATCAGTCTTCCCAAAAACCATATGGTAAAATAGATTTTCATATTGAAGATTTTAACTTTGTTTGGAAGACTTATGAAAAGTTGAAAAAGAGCAATGCATTTGAGTTGCTCTTAAATCAATGCTTAGGGGACAATGGTTTTTGATATGAAGTACAACTTGTGCAAATGTATTCTTTGTTTCATTCTAAAATTGGTCATTCTAGAAAGAATCTGTCTAGCCTTGAAAAGAAGGAGAGTATATCAAGAAAAGGTAAAGAAAAGGTGGGAGAATCATCTAATCCTATTTCAAAGAAACTTGTATTTACAAGCTCTAAGTCCAAGAGTAGTTCGAAATCCAAGGTTGAAAAGATAAAGGAGAATGATGGTGCAAGACTTTTCAACAATTTTGAGATGAGGATAGGAATTGCTTCTAGAGTAAAAAAAAAATGGAAAATCTATTCAGAAATCAAATGCCCAAACTTTTGTTGTCCAGAGGAATTATGAACCACATAAGCGTTAATTTTGACTATCTAGAAAGCATTGGTATTATGGTGAGACAAAGACTTTGAAAAGTTGGGTATGCAGGAATTTTGTCTTTCATTTGCTCATGTATATACTAAATTGACTAATTTCTACTCCAATTTATCCATTTTGTCTCCTGATTGGATTCAGCTTTATAGTAGGTGATAAGAAGTATGATTTGAAAGTCGATGATTGGCTGATATTATTGGAGCAAAACGATCCAAATTTATTCCAATTGAAGTTAGTGCGTAAGAAGCTTCCAAGGCAGCCTAAAAAAATCAAGTTTCTCTAGAGGTTCCAAAAGGTACATATCTTATTCTGACCGACGAAGAAAAGAATGATCTTACATAAAATCATCATAAATTGCTTGAGGCCCAAAACATCATTCAAGAAAGACCTATCTAAATTTGAAGTGAAGCTGATCTAGGCAATCTTGAATGAGGTTTTATTTTCTCTCCCTCATATTATAATTCTTCATATGTACATAACATTGTTGAAGGACAAGGGACAACTTCCTTATTGTGCACTAATCAGCAGGATTTTCATTTATTTCAAAATTGATATTCCCGATGAACTGCAAAAAAATATTTGTTTCCCCGATGTATGTTGGAGAAAAATATTTGCCAAAATGAATTTCAAGCAATTTGATATCGAAAAAGGAAAAGGAGATTGCTGGAAGTAAGTTCAAAGGCAAGATTGGAGAGAATTCAAAGGCTAAAAATGAAGGAAAAAGGAAAAAAAGAGAGACAGAGAGAAAAAAAAGGAGCAAAGCCATTAGAGAAGAAGAAGGATCGACTCCATCAACAAGTCCTTATCTAGTCTACAAAAGAGAAAAAAAGCTCCTCCTCAAAAAAGAGGATGAAATATTGATGAAGGACAAAATGTTGAGATCATAGAGAAAGGGAAAGAAGTTCCAGAGTCTATTACAAGAATGTCATATTCGAACCTACTATAAAGGCTTTAGAACCGTAACCCGGAAGGATAAGGTTTGAAGCAATAGGAACAAGGCATCATTCTAATGGAAACAGATGAAGGTCAATCTCCACTCCAACATCCCGAACATACAATGGAAGATAATATTGTTGCAAAATATGCTAATATTCAAGGAGAGATACTGACCCCAAAAAGGGTCCGAGTTTGAACAAACTATACATGAAAATGTCTAGGGACAAACCTCGGAGGACAGGACCATTTTCTCACTTATACTTTGGAAATCAAAGAAAAACAATCAATTCTTGAAGAGGACATGAAGAATCTTAAGGCAATTGTTGAGAGAAACTATAAGAATCTTTGTTTTCAAGTAGAAAAGATAATAGGTAGATATTGAGAAATCGGTTGCTCGGTGTTCATCTAATATGGAGAAAGTTGTTGGTCAATGTTCTACCAAGATTGAGGAAGCTGTTCAAATCCTGAAGAATTTCCAACTTATTCGAACCTCAACAAAGAAATAGCCTGTTTCAACTCCCTTCTTATTTAAAACTTTGCATTCTGAATTGGATATGCAATTTAATCTTTGACATGGTTTGTTATTTCAGAATCGACATGTTTGATTTATTCAATTTAGTGCTTTACTTATCTATCTTTTGCTGATGACAAAAAGGGAGATAATGTATGTAGATTCAAATCATGTGGGTTGATATTACTTGATATGTAGAGATAACATGTTTTAATCATGTAGGTTATTGGACTTACTTGAAGAAAGGAAAAGGACACAAACATTAAAAATTTGCACTTATATTTATTATCTGTGTCGTATTTGCTTCATAGATACATATGCTCACTTTATTCTCAAATCTATTTCAAATCCTTTTAATATCCATGGAAATTTTGTCACCATAAAAAAAGGGGAGATTGTTGAGAAAACCTCTTGATAGATTTTGAAGTTGACAAAACTATCCATATTAATCTTGTAAATCTAATATGTATTCAAAAGTATTTTGATCCAAGAGATGTATTCTAGATGTGGCAACTTTAATACTTTGAGAGATCTAAACTTTCTAAAAGACCTCGGACTTTACGAGGTTCATATGGAAGACTTCAAATTTTACGAGATTCAAAATGAGAAGTTCAGATTCTACCAAGAAAGTCACTTAGATTCTATTTTAAGTAGACAAAGAACTTTAGGCCTTACTTATGAAAGGTTCAGACCTTCATCAAGACTCACATTAACTTAAGTTCTGAATGTAAAGCAAGAACCAAAAAAGTTATTCAGACTCAAAAATTATTTAGAAATCGAAACATAACGACTAGTGATTTGGTGTGAATTTCACAAAAGGAAAGTTTTGATTAACTCAATCTAAGGATATAATTGATTGACAATCAAACATTATGGCAAATAGATATCACAACAGATAAAAGCTTTACTTATGGAAATCAAGATTCTAATTATATGGGAAATCATATCCAATAGGATTCAGATTTTGTCAACCAACAATTCCTCAATCAATTTTATACAAATCTTCCAAGGTAAAGATTGGAAGATAATCTTCTGGAGACTATCCAACGGCTAGTTTGGAAGCGGAGGAGTATAAAAGGAGATTAACGAGGAGTAAAATGCACCAAACGAAATCAAGAATCAATAAGTCCAAAGCCCCGAGCATACTCCGATTCTACTATTTGTCTTTCCCGAGCAAAAGACTAAGATCTTAAAGGACATTTTGTAAGAGTGATTGTGTGAAATTGAGAGTTCTATCATTCACCAAGTGATATCACTTAGATCTTGTAATCCTTTTTGATCATATAGTGAAATCCATCCGGTGGACCGTCAAGATGGAAGAGTAAACATAGGCTTGATCTAAGCCAAACCACTATAACTTCTTGTGTGCAGCTTTTCTATCCCTAAACTCATATTTTACATATTGCACACTAGCATATTGTCTATTTAAATTGGTTAGAATCTGAACATGGTTCAAACTTTACTAGTGATCAATTGTTTTAGCTTTAAATTGATCAAAATTGTTTAGATCACCTATTCACCCCTTTTAGGTGATCCTTGCTAGCTATGTAAGTTTGGTGAACAGCAAAAGTCATTAATGAAAAGAATAGTCTACAACTTGAAGTGCATCAACAACCAAGGAAGTTATCAACGATAAACATTAGTTATTTAGGATGAAGTCATCGACATCGACATTAATTTGCAAGTGCCAAGTAACGATATTTTTTCATATATGTAAGCTCTTTTAGATGTTGTTACTAGATAATTGAAATTGCAAAAAATGTAACTTCTTGAAAACGCGGATAGGATTAAAATTTTATTTGTCTTGAAGATAGGATGATGATGTTATATTTTTAAATTAAATAACTATTTGTAATTGTCAATTGTATGTTTTAAATAACCACATCATATTCTTTGTAAACCTTTAGCAATTATGACAAAAATCTATTATCTTTTATCAATGTCATCTTTTTTAATTGTTGTTTCCAAATATTTCATAATCCATTAAATTTTGGTGAAGCTTTTTATGTTATTGCACTTCATCATTAATTAAATTCTGTTGAAGCATATATGTTCCTTGTGTTCCATTAATAAGATCATTATCTGGAATCATCACAGAATCCGTCTTTTCTTGATAAAACTGAAAAAAAAGAATTTTGGTGAAGAATTTTTCGTCGTCGATTAAATCTCAGTGAAGCATTTTATGTCATCACACTTCATCATTAATTAAATTTTGTTGAAGCATATTTGTTCCTTGTGCCCCATTGATAAGACTGCTATCCGGAATCATTACAAAACCCGTTTTTTTCTTGAAAAAAATTGAAAAAAAATTTAGGTGAAAAATATTTTGTCGTCGATTAAATTCCGGTGAAATAATAATATACTGTATTTTGGTACGTCAATTATATATTGTTTAAGTACATAAAAATTTATAGCTTTATACATAGAAAAATAATGAAAAATTACATTAAAAAAGTAAAAAAAAAAAGTTTGAAAAAAGATAGTAAAAAGTAGGAGCAGCTGAATGTGAGAGTAGCACTGGAAACAACTTTTCCTCGTATTTGATCAACAAGCTGTCAACCACCAATTCTAATCTATTAAGGTATTGAATGACAGGTAGTAAGTACAGGGTAAGAATATCTATTATAATATATAACAAGAAGCTCTTGTTTAGGAATTACCCATAAAAATAATATGATTAATATCATGAAAAATTTAAATTAGTACATTTGTGATAAATTTATCTTAAATTAATTTTTTTTTGACTATCAATTCCCAAACTAGTATACTTGTGATAAATTTTCCCCAAACTAATTTTTTTGACCATAAAAAAAATCTCAAACTGATACACTTGTCACAAATTTACTCTCCATTAAATTGATTAATACCTTCAAAAAATCATAAATTGGTAAATCTATGACAAACAATGGGGGTAAAAAATCTTAAACTAGCAACATCCATCAACTATCACGTGTCATCCAACTTAACAATTTGATAGTAAAATTTAACGAAAACTAATGGAGGATAAATTTGTTACGTGTGTACTAGTTTGGAGTTTTTTGTGGTCAAAAAAATTAATTTGGGATAAATTTATCATAAATGTACCAGTTTGGGGTTTTTCATGATATTAACCCAAAATAATACATAGGACACTAAATTGCAAGGGGTTGATCATCATGCTTTGTAAGCAATACCTTTATTGCATATTTATTTATTTTGCTTCTAATTAAGATTTGTACTTGCCCCATTCAACACCATGAATTTGTTCAACATAGAAGGATAGTTTTAATGAGCTTCATTGTTGTAAAACATTGTATTACAATTTAGGAAAGAGTATAAAGCCGTGCTTTCTTTTCTTTTCTTTTTTTCTTCTTTATTTTAATTTTCTTGCTTATCCCGATCCACATTTTTATTCTGGTAGACTCTAAATGTTCCTCATTGCCTAACTAACCCTCATTTATCTTCTCTTCCGGTAGATTTTCAATGTTGATTATGTCTTAACAAATCCTAATGTGTCCTCTTTTGGAAGACTCATAACGTTGATTATTTCCTCAACTCTTAAGGCCATTCGTTTTTGGAAAATGTTTTTCAAAAAATTTTTTTTTTTTTTCGTGTGTTCGGGGATGGAAAATAAACTAACCCCGGAAAACATTTTTCCCTCAATGAGAGAAAACATGAAGAAAAGTAAGGAAAATATTTTCCTCTTTTGAAAAGCGGAAAACATTTTCTGCCGACCTCCTTCTTTCCCTACTGGCCGTCGGTGGTCAAAACATTTTCCACTTGTAGGCGGTTGCGGTCTTTTGGCCACCGATCACCAAACATCGGAAAATTTTTTTCCAAACTTTTTCAGATTTCAAATTTAACAATGGAAAATTATGCCATTTTCTAGGAAAATGACTTCCCGAAAAACATTTTCCAAAAATGTCACATTTTCCGTCAAACGAACGGAGCCTTAATCCTCATTTGTTTTTCTGGTGGACTTTTAGTAGCATTTTTCTTTCCACATTAGATCCCTACTCACATAAAATTCCCACATTAGATATCTCCAAAAATTAGTTACCATATTAGGGTCCGTTGATTCCGCAAAAAATGAATGATTTGAAAAGCATTTTCCTAAAAATGATCGCTTGAAATAATTAGCTAATGAAAAAAATGTTTCTCGTTTTTTTACAATAATTTATGTTTAAATATTTTCGTGGACGATGAAACATTTTTCGTTTTTTTTTATTCATTTTTGTAAGCGATACAAGTAATCGATTTTAGTAAAATATTTTCTAAATCATTCATTTTCCGCGAAATAAACACACCCATGGACTTCGCATCGCTACTCCAAACAAAATCTTAGACCATCCCAACTCCAACAGGTTTTCAAAAGAGAATGGTTGTTGTGACTTGGCGGAATTTTCCCCATTTCCAGCCCCTCCAACACATTTTCAAAAGAGAATGGTTGTTGTGACTTTGGCGGAATTTTCCTCAGTACCAGCCCTGCCCCTCCTCTGGTTTGCTCTATTCATCAAATAAACTGAATGTGAGAAACGGGGGCTTCTACGTAACGTAATTAATCGAGCCCAATCGAACGGCCCACCAGTATTAAGGATTTGAAAACAGCCCAAGGCTAAGAGCAACGTGATTAGGAAATGCTGTAGATCTACTTTATGTTTTTCTTGAAAAATTTTTTTTAACGTCACGGAGAGGGAGGAATGGGGAAATGGTGGTGGCACGGTAAAAAAGCTTGCCATATCGATCCATGTAATGTCGAGCGAGGGCATTTTCGTCTTTTCCGCACTGGTCGGGCTTGTGCGTTAGCAAGGGGAGAGGCTTAGAGAGTTTACAAGTCGCGGCCTGCGCGACATTAGCATCGAGAGAGCATCCTCCCGAAGAGAAAAAAAAAAAAGAGGAGCAGCAGGATCCCCTTCAACCCCCGAAGAGAAGAGCCATGGCGGAGGCAATCGTCTCGAGGGTAGCTAGACTTCTGGATGATTTCGCGAAGGATGGAAAATTAAGGGTTTTTGGCGGCGAATTTGACAAGCTCGAGAAAACCGTTTCCTTTCTCCAAAATATAGTACACGATGCAGAAGGGCGGAGCCTCAGATGCCGGAGCTTCGAATACTGTGAAATCAAAGAATGGCTTGATCTTGAAAATGCTTTTTAACGATGGAGAGGGACTTAATGAAGGGCTTGAAATCTCGGATGCTTTCTATGATGCAAGGACTTACTCGAAGAATGGAACATTGAAGCCTGCGACCAGAATGTCGAGCAAAGATGAGAAATTCCGGTAACTTCCTCACTTTTCGGGCTTGTGCATTAGATAAGGGAGAGAGCCCTTTACCCGAGTCGCGGCCTGCGCGAAATTAGCATCGAGAAGGGCGGATCCTCAGATGCCCAAAGAAAAAAATCGAAGAATGGCTATGGCGGAGGCAATCGTCTCGAGGGTAGCTAGAACTTTGGATGATCTCGACCAGAATGATGGAAAATTAAGCGTTTTTGGCGGCGCATTTGACAGGCTCCAGAGAACCGTTTCCTTTCTCCAAAATAAAGTTTCACGATGCAAAAAGTCGGAGCGTCAGATACTGGAGCCCCAGAGATTGGACAATCAGACGATGGCTTGACGATCTCAAAGCTGCTTTCTATGATGCGGAGGACTTACTCGAAGAATGGAACATTGAAGCTATGCGACCAGAATCGCCGAGCAAATATGAGAAATCGAAGCAGGTAATTACCTCCTTTTCGCCTTTCAACCAACTTGCTTTAGAGACGAAGAGGGATATTAGGAGGAGAATAGAAGCCATCGCTGCTAGAGGGAGGGGTTTTGATTTGCGAGAGAGCGCGGAGGATGTGCGAGTAGGGAGAGGATCGAGGAACAGAGAGCGGTCGGACTCCTTTGTGCACGATGAGGAGGAGATTATAGGGAGAGAGGATGCTAAAAGCGCAATTATGAAGTTCTTGTTAGACTCTGACACTGATGAACAAATTTCCATCCTTTCAATATGGGGTGAGAGTGGGATTGGAAAGACTGCTCTTGCTCGATGTCTATACGAAGATGACACGGTCAAGAAGCATTTTGATTTAAGGATATGGGTCTGCGTGGGTTGCGACTTCCGTAATCTCGAAGGGGAATTGCGAAATATCAGAGGAAGAGAGACAACACAGAGAGCAGATGGCATGGAGCAATTGCAAAAATATCTCCTAGTTATTGACGATCTATGGTATGTGGATCCTGAACGATGGAGTAGCTTGAAAAGTTTATTGATGGGAGGGGCCCAAGGAAGCAAGATTCTGATAACTACATGCTATCGGTTTGTTGCGGACCTTACGGGCACAACCCCATCTTATTGTCTGGAGGCCCTTCCAGAAAACTCGTCTTTAGATTTATTGATGAGAATGGCATGTGAGGAAGAAGAAGAGACTAGAGATTCAAAGAAGCTAACTATCGGGAGGCGGATAGTAAAAAAATGTGGTGGAATCCCTCTGGCTATAAGAATAATCGGAAGTCTATTATTCTTCAAGAAAACTGCAGCTGAGTGGTTACATTTTGAGGACGAGATCCCAGAATTTTCTGCAGATTTTCCTGACTTAGGTTCAATAGTTGGGCTTAGTTATATTTATCTCCCATCCCATCTAAGACAGTGCTTTGCCTTCTGTTCATTGTTTCCCAAAGATTCGGTGATTGATAAACAAATGTTGACGAGTCTCTGGATGGCAGAAGGATTTATCCCGCCCATAGGCAACGGAGATCAGGATATGGAAGATATTGCTCATGACTATTTCATGGATCTACTCAGGAGGAATTTCTTTCAAGACTGCACTAAAGACGAATTTGGAAAGGTGACGTCTTGTAAGATGCATGATTTAATGAATGACCTAGCATGCCGTGTTGCTGGAACTGAGTATGAAAGAATCAATCGCTCACGGTTGTTTATTGAAGAAAGAACTCGTCATGTAGCGTGGGCTTCAACTTTAGATTTATCACGGGATATCCAAATATACTCAGAGCAAATTATGTGAGGACAATCATCAAAACTAGTCATAGAAAAAGCTCGAGCTGTAAAATTCCAATGGATGAAGAAACTCTTTGCAAATTCATTTCTAGTTTCAAGCTCTTACGTGCCTTGGATTGGCATGACAGTGGTATTGAGAAGTTGCCAAGTTCCATTTGTGAGTTGCAAGCACCTGACATTTCTAGATCTCTCTGAAAATGAAGGAATCGTAAGGCTTCCTGATTCTATGACAAGAATGCAAACCTTGCAGGTACTTAAACTCAATATGTGTTACAAGCTAACGGAATTGCCAAGGGATATAAGAAAATTGGTCAACCTCAGGCAACTGGAGATTAGCAATTGTAAGGCCCTATCTCATATGCCACATGGGTTGGGCCAGTTGACTCTTTTGCGCACTCTAACAGATTTCCTTTTGCCCGGGGATGATTCTTGTTCAAAGAAATACAGTGGGCTTGGGGAGTTGAGCAGGTTAAGCAATTTGAAAGGAAGCCTCAGAATTGAAGTTAAGGGACAATTAAAAGATGCGGTAGCAGAAGCAAATGCTGCGAACTTGAAGGAGAAGAATTCCTTAGTTTCACTAGTATTAGTCTTTCCCGGAAAAGAGAGCGATGAAATTCTACTCCGAGAGCTGCAGCCGAGCTTAAATCTACAAAGCTTAGAAATAAGAGGCTATGGGGGCACAAGGTTTCCAAGCTGGATGTCTTGCATGCCCAAGTTAGTTCAGCTACGGTTGTTTGATTGTGCAGGATGCAAAAGTCTCCCATCACTTGGTGAGCTCACTAGCCTCAAGCATTTGGAAATTGGTGAGCTACCTATCGTGGAGTACACAGAAAGTGATCTTCATACCCTCTCATCACTTCCTAATCTGTCTACATTAAAATATGGGAGTGTCCTAATTTGGAATGGATTCCACCACTTCGAAATCTCAAGGAGTTGAAACTTCCTAGTTTTCCTTTGGAGTCGTTACATAGCTCAGTTGCCACTATTGAATATGTAATTGGTATTGATGATCGAGTGAAGGATGTCATCAAATTATTGGAAATAGAAGATGATGAGGTTGGAGTGCGCATTGTTGGAATCCATGGAACAAATGGAATCGGAAAAACAACTATTGCGAAGGCCGTATACGACCGACTCTTCTCTTGTTTTGATAGGTGTAGCTTTCTAGCGGAGATTGGAGAAACAGCACAAAATGTTGATGGTATTCAGTTTGTGCAAACTAAGTTGATATGTGATATTCTGGAGCGAGATGGCAATGTTGCTTCTTTTGAAGGAGGAATCAAGTTTTTCCTGGATGTATTTCGCAATATAAAAGTTCTTATTGTCCTAGATGATGTGGAAGAACAGTCTCATCTTGATGATCTTGTAGGAGACCAGCTTGACTGGTTTGGTTCTGGAAGTCGGATAATTGTGACTTCAGAAAATGATGAAATTCTCCAAGCATATGTTTCTCAAGGCCTGGCTTGTATCTATAAAGTGAATGAGATGGATAATGATCAAGCTCTTGAACTTTTTCGAAACATGCTTTAGGAACACATGGTGCAATACCTGGCTATCCTGAAATTGGGAAGCTCATTGTCAGAGGTTTGGGGGCAGGTTCCATTTGTTATTGAAATCATTGGTTCATTTCTGTGTGGAAGAACAATAGAAGATTGGAGGAAGATGGAGGACTTGATAAAACCATGGAAGGAGAACTCTCGAGAGATTTTGAAGGATTGTGGGGAGATTTTGAAAATCTGTTATCAAGCATTAGATGAAAAGCAGAAACAAATATTTTGGGACATAGCATGGTTTGCCAATGGTATGGATACCCGAATTGCATCATATATGTGGCGTGATCGAGATCTTTTGCCTTCTCACCATGTTTTGATGCCCCTAGCAAAAAATTGGAGAAGACAACATGCTGGGGATGCATAAACTGTTGAAGCACCTAAGCAGAACTATAGATCAAGAAATATCCTGGAAGGCGCAGAAGACTATACATGCATGATACAGATCTGGAAAGTAATCAACAGGAAAGAGGTAAAGGCTTTTGGTTCAATGGTTTTCTTTCTTCTGTAAAATAAAAGCCTTCATATAAGGTCTAATTTGTTATCCAGTTTCTCACTGATTTTACCATCTATAGGTCTTCTTTGCATGCACGGAAAAGAAAGCACCTTAGTCCTTATAGCAAAATTTTCCCATTGTATAGCTTCAGATTGTTTTTTTACTCTTGGCAAATGTAGGGAATGGAAGAGGTGGAAGCCCTTTGCTTTGACTTAAAAATTCTTCATCCCCATACATTTACAGAAACCGATTTCAAGAGCATGCCAAAGATAAGGTTCTTGAAATTGGATCATGAAAATATGGCTGGAAATTTCGTAAATGTATTTCCAAAATTGAAGTGGCTTCGTTGGCAAGGGTGCCCTAGGGATTTCAAAGCAAGAGATTTTAGTCTGACTGAACTGGTCATTCTTGATCTTTCATGGAGCAAAGTCACTGAAGACTGGGGAGGTTGGAGGGAAATCAAGGTGGTTTCCTATTTACCGCTTTAATTCATTTATTCTGTTAATAATCTGGCAATTGACCTTATGATATTTTCTCTCCTGTTTTACAGATGGATCAATTGAAAGTCTTAAATCTCACTGCTTGCAGTGACTTGCTAATAAGTCCTACATTTTCTGGCTTGCCGAATTTGGAGATACTGATTCTAGAGCGATGCTCCCGGTTGGTCCATTTAGATCCTTCAGTCGGTGGTCTCAAAAAATTGCTTTGCCTGAATTTGAGGTCCTGCACTGAACTCAACATGTTGCCTGCCGAACTGGGTGGCTTGAAAGCTTTGAAAGAGCTCCTCATTGATGACACTTCTGTGGAAGAAATTCCCTTGATAGGTGATTTAAAGAAACTTGAAACTCTTTCTGCCTCCAATTGCTTGTCATTGAGTCTCCTGCCCCGTTCATTTGAACTCCTGACATCACTTTCAATACTCTCAGTAGATAATTCAAAGATTAAAACTCCCAACGGAGTTGGAGAGCTGGTGAAACTCATTTGTCATTGAGGAATTGTAGGTGGATACGAGAACTTCCAGAGTCCATTGGCAAATTAGGAAGCCTTTAGAGGAGCTGGATATTTCGGGAACAGGCATTTCTAAGTTGCCAAATTCCTTTAAAAATTTGCAGAGTTTGAGAGTGTTAAAGATGGACTATTGTTTTCATAAGAGAATTTCCTAATTTTATTTGGCGACTACATAGCCTTGAAGAAATACATGCCTCCTCATGTAGGAATTTAAAAGGGGATTCCTGGAGACATTGGGAAGCTAAAAATCTGAGAATCTTGAGGCTTGCCATATTCTTCTATTTCCAGGCTTCCTCCTGAAATCGAGCATCTTTCCAAGCTGGAGACTCTTGATGTACTTCACTGCCACATGCTTCATGAGTTGCCAGCACTTCCCTCTGGTTTAATAATTGTGCATTTGAATCCAAAATTGAAGGAGACGGTGTCTAACCTTTTGAGGAAGCATTGTTTCATCACTGTGTGTAACTTGGATAACAAGGTCAATGAAACCGGTCTTTGTTCCACTTAGCCTTGGCTACGCTCAATAAGTTATCCGGATAATTGTTATTGTTTCTGCTGATGTTTCCTTTCAAAGTATCTGAGCTTCCCCTGATATCGCATGCTCGTTTTTTTTTTTTTAGGCCCAAAATACTGCGTGCTGTTTGACACTTGATGATAGCGGATCATTCAAAAGACGGCGCTCACATTTTGACACTGCCTGGGTGGTGATTTTTTTATTATCCCCTTAGGGGAGCCGCTGTCTCTCTCAAAGTCTTTCTCAAGACCTTTCAATTGTTGTAGTAAATTAATAATAAAAGATTAATTAAAGCAATAGTTGGGGACGTAGTAAGTTAATGGCGAGGAGGAATCGAGCAAACAGGGGCTTCATTTGATACTAGGCGCGGTCATTCCATTGTGCATATTTTTGAATCATTAATAATCCATTAAAATGAGGCGTTATGTCAGAGGAAAAGATGAGATTTGTATAACTTGTTTTTATAATTTTGGGAAAAAATATCATACTTTATGAAGGTCTAAGATTAATGTGGTATAAATAAATGTCATGATGTTGAGTTTCCTGAGAACATAAAATTTAATAAATAAAAAAAATGATCTTTTATTTATTATAATGAAATCTATATTTGAAATAAGTCTATTCAAAAACTAAAATGATCTTTTTTTTTTCTAACTGAATTGCAATGTAAACTTTTTTTTTCTTCAAACTTTTGTTGCATATTTGAGACAAATACCTATTTTTGTAATATCAAAGTAACGGGTATAATTTATTCCGTTTGGCATCCACATAGTTAAAAGAAAAAAAAATTAATGGATCGTGTTACATATATACAAAATTTATTTCATTTCTTGAAGTGAATTTATTTATTTAGTATAATTTTACTACTGGACTAAATCAAATTACTTGAATGAGATCAACTAAAGCCTTAATTAGCAAGAATACATAACCATATCTAGAATGGGATCTGAATGTTTATTTTTGTCCATTTTAACTTTTTTATAACCAATCTGATTCTAAGATATTAAAATTAAATGAAAGTCATTCGTCTCATAAAATAATCTAAAAGTCATAAAATAGTAGTAGTTGAATCTTTTAATTAAGTGATAGATGTAAAGAAATAGGCAATATATTGAAATCCTAAATTCAATATTCTTAAATGACTATTATTCTCTACCAAATGACATGAATTATAGTATAAAATTATAGATAGTATGTTAAAATAAGGATAATTATCCAAAAGTCCTAAACTTACGGTGATTAATTCAGTTATAAATCTCTCAATAATAACAATCTACTCCTAAACCTTTTAGATGATTTGCAATTGTAGTCATTTCGCCCATTTTCATCAAAAATCGCCGATGCGGACATGGGCGACCTACGTGGCAATGCTAGTGGCTACATGGACAATTTTTGCAAAATTTAAAATAATTTTATGAATTTTTTATTTTTTTAGTTTTCGTTTTCTTTTCTTTCTTTTCTTTTTATTCTTTATCTTGTTCATAATGCCCGGAGCGCCCAGCGACCAGTGGCGGCGAGGGCTAGTGAGGGCTGCGCGCCCCTCGTCGTCCTTGGGTGAGGGTAGCCAAGCCCCGGTTAACCACGGCGACCTCATGGACCTCCTTAGCCTTGCGTAAGGCCGTGTGTCACGAGGGTTGCGATCCTCAGCGGGCGCACTCAAAGTTGTAGGCGGGGGCTCAGGCCCCCTGCCGCTCACAGGGCTACATGCCTTCACTTAGATTTGGGTGAGGACTGGGCCCTTGCCCTTGTCGGGGCTCCGTAGCATCGTGGGCGGGGCTTGCGACCCTTGTTAGTTGTGCAGAGGGCCATGGGCGGGGTGCGACCCTTGCCACTCACGGAGAGGGTTGTGGCCATTAGCCCTTGGCTTTGACCATCGAGGGTCGCCAAATGACTAAGCGGCCCTGGAAGATGAATAGTGGATAGGAAAAAAAAGATAAGAAAAAAATATTCAAAAATTGACTAAATCATTCATGTCAATGTCGATTAGTCTTCTTCCGCGTAGGATAAATTACTACCACATCAATGATTTTTATCAAAATTAACCGAAAGGGCTGCATTGTAAATTGTCAAAAGGTTGAGGATTAAATTGACACAATTGAAAAATTTATGACTGAATTGGCTGCTATTTTTCAACTAAAAAAAAATTGGCTGCCGCTAAATATGGTTAGAATTTTCTAGATAATTTTCCATTTTTATATATGGGCATGACATTTTAAATTCGATGTGTTTCCTTAAATTCACTATTTTTATTTTTATAAAAAATAAACTATATCATTTAGGTACCAATTAAAGATATGTTTATTCAATTAAAAACTCAAACTGAAGTTTAGATTAAAAAAAATAGTGAAGTTTGTCTAACTAAAATTAAAGGCCACTATGTCCTTATTTCTAAAATATCAAGTTAAGTGAATTTCTTTATTCACTATAATCCTTTTGATGCGCAGGATGTAATTATTTAAAAAAAAAAAAGTCGCAATATTAACTACATATTCAACGATATTAAGTGCTGTATGGTTTAGGGCTTTAGGAAGTCTTCTGATAGAGAGTAATCGTTTATTTCTCGATGCATTGATGTTCCAGGTTTTTTTTTTTTTCTAGTTATTGACATGTGAAGAGGTGAAGGAGATTAGAGATAGAATCATAAGATTTGTGACTAATCCCTCCCCCACTCATTTCCATAATTCTTTTAATTGTGTTGATTGGTGCAATTGCTGTTGCTCGTCAATGATAAATCTTTATGACTATTAATAGCAATCAAAATCTAACTTTTTTTTTTTGGTTTTTAGGAGATTGATTCAGTAAAAGATGATATTAGTGAATGGGTAATGCACTGAAGTTCCACTTTGTTAAATTGTCAATATTGTACCCAGGGTGTTTTTCGAGTATATTGAATCGGTATAGCTATCCCTTAGTTTATTTTATTTTTTTTATTTTCTATTAGGTATTCTTTTATTTTTACTGCTGTAATTATTTTTGAGTAAGCTATAATATGTAAGAATATATTTGAAGATATTTTTTATTTATTTATATTTCCGATTTTAAACTCAAATATTTGAATTGTGAATAAAAAGGACAAAAAGGTTTTATTGCTAATATTAAATCGCATGAACTTTGTTCTTATCCATGTTTTGAAAATATCAAATAACGAATTTCTCTATTCATTGCAAATTTCTTGATGTATTGTATTGCATTATTTGAATAACATAAGTCATAGTTAAAAATAGCAATAGTTCATTTTCTTTATAGATCCATTTGGCCGTAGTCGTTTGGATTACAGTAAAAAGCTATGATTTCTTTAACGTCATAGATAGCGAGTGGGGATGGGTGGCTCCGTACTCGATTTTAATCCCTGTTTGTGAAGAGTGACAGAGACAGTGCAAGAGATCGAACGTTGCGCTATAATAATTTGTGAAATGATACTTGCTTAAACTCGAACTCGATTTATTATAGATGAGATCAATCATTTATGTGAATTTGGAAAATGAGATCATTCACACAACGTATGTCTTTGGTTTTCACGATCTTCGCTCAACGATAGGTAGGTGTCACGGTCACGGGGTTTCTATGCACCAAGGACCGTGCACGATCGAAGAATACTCATCCAAATATACGAGAGTTTCCAGAATATTCCCAAGGAAGGGCAATATGATAATTACATCATGTTCTTAACTTTACCTTTAGTCAACACCAGTAATTGGTAGATTGGAAGAAGTGATATTAACCACTCGATCGAATGTCAATTCACGAATGTAATCAGAGTACCTCTAGTACAAGAAGGGTGCCCTCCCTTTCATTCGTAATCATCCACCAATTGAAAGCAATAGAAATTACTTCTCTTCTAAAAGCTTTCTCTCTTTATGATCTGTGCTAGCAAGTGAGCAATCGATCCCTTGAGAAAAAGCTTGGCTTAGATGCTCCAACGATTCAAAAAAAAAGCCTACGTCATCGCACGAATCTGATCCGTGATACAGGTATGCCAACTATTCATGACTTTTCGCCCATCCACATCGGCCTCCTGCAGTTCACGAGGAGGTCAACGCTAGAGAGAGCACGTGCAAGCAAACACTAACCCAACCGGCCGTTCAACATAAACACATCAGATCTAGATGGTAGACATAGAGACTAGTACGGTTTCCGATAAGTATTGCCAGCAAACAGCTAATAATGTTTCTCGAGTTTATCAGTCTTGAGAGAGCTCATGTAGAGGAGGCTACAAATTGCCTCTTCCACGTGAGTGACACGATAGAATTTGATATCGCAAGGGATTCATAATTCTCCTTACAAACAATACCTTCCTTGCACGCTTTATTCATTTTGCTTCCAACTATGATTTGTATTTGTCTCGTTCGATATCATGAGTTTTGTTCAAAAAAGGTTTTAATGAGCTTTATTGTGGCAAATTAGCAACTATTGAAGATTGTAACATATTTTTGTAACTCTTCATATTAAGTATTTCTTTGATTTTTTTTAGTGTTTTCTTTCAACATTACAATAATTTAGTTAGTTAATTACATATAAAATATCCCTTTGTCATATAACAACGACAAGTAGGAATTCTCGAACTATTATCGAGTCCCTATACTTTACATTGATACAAAACATAAATTAAGAAATTCCCCTCTAATATTTTTAACTAGTAATATTTATACGAAATGGGATATAATTTAATAAATAATAGTTACTGAAATATATTTTCCAATCCTGCACGAACAAAAGAAATCACTCCTTCATATACTGAAATATATATCCCAATATCTATTGTACAATTCAGAATGTCTCTTTTTGTGTGTGTCTACTGTCTATATATAATACCCTTTGGTTTGGTTACTGCGAGCAACTCCAGGTTGTTCATGCTAAACTTGAACACAAACTAATTATCAATCGAAGAAAGAAAAAAAAAATAGGGTTAATACCACAAAAATCCTAAACCTGGTACACCTTTGATAATTTTACTCCGAATTATTTTTTTTGACCACAAAAACCTTAAAATGATACACACTGTGACAAATTTACCTCTAACTATTTTTTTGACCACCAAAAATTTCAAATTGGTATATTTGTGACAATTTTACTCCAAACTATTTCTTTGACCACCAAAAAACCCTACATTTGGTACACCCGTGACAATTTTAGCCTAGAACTAATTCTTTGACCACTAAAAACCCAAAATCGGTACATTTGTGATAAATTTACCCTCCGTTAGTGTCCGTTAAATTATATTAATATCACAAAAATTACAAATTGGTAAACTTGTGACAAACAGAGGGGTAAAACTCAAAATCGGTACACATGTTAATTACGACGTGTCATTAAACTTCGCAATTTGACAGTAAATTTAATGGAAACTAATGGAGGGTAAATTTGTCACGGTATATACCGGTTTGAGGTTTTGGTGGCCAAAAATTAGTTTTGGGGTAAAATTGTCACAAGTATACTCTGGTGTGGGGGTTTTGGTGGTCAAAAAAATAGTTCGAGGTAAAATTGTCACGGTGTACTAATTTGGGGTTTTTGTGATCAAAAAAATAGTTTGGAGTAAATTTGTCACAAGTGTACTAATTTGGGGTTTTTCATGGTATTAACCCAAAAAATACAACTGAGAAGCACAAATCAAGAAAAAGTGGATTAGAGAGTAAGTGGTCGGTGTATTTTGAAAAAAAGTACAATAAAAGCAAAAGAAAAAAAAAAAAAGAATCCTAATAGTTGGTTGAATATCGGGTATTCTCAACTTAGATACCGTAGATCATTTGTTCAAATTCCACCAATTATATATAAACTGCTCTACCATCTATATAAGTTGAAGACCTAAACTTAACCGGTTTTGGCTTGTAAGGTGTACCCAGTTCTCCGGGTAACTCGATCTCTATGTCTTGTCTCTGGATTACGAAAATGAAGAAAAAAAAAAAAGAGGGTGGACAAGAGAGGGTGTTGAAATGTATTCTCCCATTTTTAACAGCTCGCAAATTTTACAACCTCATGTACAGGAGGATTACAGAGTTCGGACCATTTGTATATGGAAAAAAAAAGGTGCAAAGGTTTATGAAAAATAAGAAGATATTTAGTGTCAGGTAGGTAATTCAATTGTGCGGGGTACCAGGCTGCTAACATGTTGTTATTATGCAATGAATTTAGTATTCATATATTAAATTGAATTTTGACTGTTCTGTAAAACTCATATTGAAACCATCATTCAAATTCTATGTAACATGTATAACTAAAATGATATAATAATTTTCCTAAATACTGTGTTACCTTGTGTAATAATTTCCCTTCGAGATATCCTGACCCGTCATTGGAAGGATAGAACTTCCAAAACATCAAGACCAATAAAATAAAAAAGAAAGGAGAGATGTAGACCTAAGTAGCATTGGCATGCGACATGTGATCACGCGATACGACACGACATCGCGATAAGTCGTTTCTCAAAAAATAGAGAATTTCGATCGTTGGGACACGTTATATATTAAATATATATTTTTATATATACAAGATAAATTATCGTTTTTAAATTTGATTCAAATATGTAAATAAATAATAAAAAAAGCCTAGAATGAATTTACCCTAAAAAATTAAGCACATAAATTTTTAAAAAATAAGTATGTATAGATAAACATGTTAATTAAGAAACTAAAAGTAAATAATCAAATTTGAAAAAACAAAGTACAAGATAAAAAAAAAAAAAAAAAAAAAGCCCCATTGAAAGCCCAGCCCACTTTCAGCCCTAATAACAACTTCTCTATCCCTTCGTCTCTTTGCCGCTTCCACCTCTGCACGACCCGCAGCTCCTCCCACCTCTTCCTTCTCCTCCGTCACCGGCGAAGCGCGAGGCAAAGGAGATGACGGCGTGAAGAGCGTCGGCCTCGGCGCCGGAGGAGCGGGAGGCGAAGGAGATGACGGCGTGAAGGGCGTCGTCCCCGGCGCCAGAGATCTGCACCTTCTTCCTCATCTCTCTCGGTGACGAAGGGACACGCGTGTCGCCGGCGTGTCTGGGGTGTTGACCGCGTGTCCAAGCGTGTCGGCCGCGTGTCGGAGCGGGTCGGACACGCGACACGTGTCCGACACCGACTCGTACGCCTCCCAGCGCGTCGGTGCTTCATAGATGTAGACTAGTCTTCCCTCGGGGCAAAGACCAAGACTAAAGACCATAAGAGGGGTAATGAGGTGAACGCTCCTGACTCATACCTTTGAAACTCCACGACTTCAGTCAAGTTTGATCATCTTCATCTCCATTCGAGCCAGAGTCTGTGTTCCAATGGCCGTTTATAGCTATCAAGTTTTCCTCAGCTTCAGGGGACCAGATACGCGCGACAGCTTGGTCCAGTACCTCTACGACCGGCTCACAGGCTCAGGGATTATGACATTCCTAGACAGCGAAGAGATCGACTACGGTAAAAGGATCGGTACCGAGATCGAGGAAGCCATCGAGCGTTCCGACATCTGCATCCCAGTCTTCTCTCAGGACTTCGCTTCCAGCCCAGCTTGCCTGATGGAAGTGGCCCAAATGGTGGAGTCACGTAAAAGAATTCTTCCCATTTTCTTCTTCGTTGAGCCTTGTGATGTTCGCTACCAGCGGGGAACATATAAAGTGTCCTTCGCTGTGCACAAGGGCAAAGCTAGATATCCCGAGTCAACGATCGAAGGGTGGAAGGCTGCTCTGAAAGAGATTGCTGATAAAAAGGGACTGGAATTCAAGAAGGCTGCTCTTGGAGAGGTTGGTGGTACAAACGGACCGGAATTCGAGGCTCTCTTCAGCGGGTAAGTATGATCGCTCGATTGATCTTGCTTTTACTTGCTTAGCTTGTGGAAAGAAAGCAGAGGAGAATTGGCTTGTATATTAAGATGCTCACCACGCTCTTTCTGGGATCCAGTTTACTTCTTGAGATTCCAATTTTTTCTTGCCTTTTTAATCCCGATGCATGTGTGTATATCGTATTGTCTTCTCTCTGCAGTCTTCCTCATGCTTTTTTTTTTCTTGGTTGATTGATGTCACCGGTGCCATTTGTACCTTCCCTAAAATCAAACCTTTTCATAACCGATCTGAAACCTTATTGTAACGTAGAGTGCTACCGCTGGTCACCTCTCCACGTCCCTTATCTATGAAAAAAAAAAGGAAAAGGAAAAAGGAAAACTCCTTTTTTTTCATTTTGTAGGTTTCGAGAACTAGAGGTTTTCATTACCAAACTTTGGAAACTCTTGGATATGGATAGGCAAGACGTGACTAAAAATTTAGTTGGAAGAGACAAAGACGTGCAAGAGATGATGCAAAAACTTGGTTTCGATTATCAGGATGGACGAGTCATCGAAAAACAGGAGATGACTGGGAGGATGGTGTTTGTAGTGTGGGGTGTGGCCGGGGTAGGAAAAACCATCCTTGCAAAGGAGGTATACAACAATATCAGACACCTCTTTGAAGGTTGCAGTTTTCTTGAAAATGTCCGGGATGTGATTGTACGGGAAAGCGTGGTATCTCTGCAGAACATGTTGATCCGCGACCTCGGGAGCGGAGGACGTCATGAAGTGAAATACTCCGATCAAGGCTTTAAATGGATAAAATACCAATTCCAAGAAGACAGAGTTTTCATTGTACTTGATGATGTGGATGACTCAAAACAAATCAAACCATTGGCTGAGGAGATTACTTGGTTTGGTCCAGGAAGCATAATCATCCTCACATCCAGAACAAGAGATATCATTACACATTATAAAGTTCCGGCAAGAAGCAAGCGTGAACATGAAGTTTCAACAATGAATGAAAATCATGCCCTTGAACTTTTCCATAAGCATGCTATTAAACCGGATGATGGTCCCCTAGAGGACTACCATGTTCTTTCTAAGCAAATCACGTCTGCTGTGGGATATCTTCCTTTTGCTATTGAAATTGTGGGAAAATATTTGTGCGGTAAGAGCAAAACAATATGGGACGAGACTCCAGGTAATCTAATAGGAGTGCTGAGTAAACGAGTGGAACCAATATTAAAGCGAAACTATGACTGTTTGGACGAAAACTCAAAAGAAATATTCCTTGATGTAGCATGTTTCTTTATAGGGGTTAAAAAGAGAAACCCCTATTATATGTGGGATGCTCAAGGACGTCGCCCAGATGCTGGTTTCGATGAGCTTAAAAACAAATCCTTTCTAAAAATTGGAGAAGAAAATGAGTTTTGCATGCACAACCAACTAAAAGTCTTTGGAAGAGAATCCGTCAAGGAGAATCGTGGAGACCCCTGGGAGCGCAGTAGGCTGTGGGATTACGAAGATGCCCAAACAGCATTGTGGGAAAAGAAGGTAAAATCACACGCAGATTTCTCCAGTATTCTTGTCAAGTTTTCCTGTAGATGCAATGATAATATTATCGTTTTATTGCATATATCTTTCGTTCTAATTCCACGCTTCCCTTTTTTCCGCAAATTGGCAGGTTATAAAAAAGGTCAATGCTCTCCGTGTGACCCCCAATCGCAATCGAGATTCAAAATTCAATTGTTTTCATTGGAAAGATTTTCTTGATCTTCCGCGACTGAGGTTTCTTGATTTGGACGGTGTTGATATTAAAGGAAATTCTGAGGATGATGGTGTTGATATTAAAGGAAATTCTGAGGGTGTTCTTCCGAACCTAATATGGCTTGATTGGCATGGATGCAGTGAGAAATCACAGTTGTTTGCATTGAATATGGAGAAACTGGTAATTCTCGACTTGTGTTCAAGCCAAGTTGAATTGAGCTTGGAAGACTGGAGAACATTGATGAGGGTAAGGCATTTATGTGCTTGTGTGCTTTTTTTTTACTTGTGCGCTCTGCACATTATCTTAAGACATTGGAATAAGTGCATTAGGAGTTTTAAAACTTGTCACGAAAGGGCATTTGAATTCTAAAACTTTCAGAAAGTGCATCAAGTCCTAAAACTTATCTAATTGGTTGATTGCACTGAATAGATAAGCTTTAGGACTTGATTGCACTTTTTCAAAGTTTTAGAACTTCGATTGTACTTTTGTGACAAGTTTTACGATTGGATTGCATTTTTGAACGTTTTATGACTCAATTGCATTTTTGTGATAAGTTTTAGAACTTTCAATGCACTTATCTGGACATTATAGTTGAAGTAGTAACTAAACGTATGTATAATGTCGTTTTTGCAGAAGGCTAAGCATTTGAAAGTCATGAACGCAAAAGATTGTCCTAGGATCTCTGCTTCTCTGGAATTCCCCGACCCAGTGCCTTTAGAACGTCTGATCCTGGAATGTTGTTTATTAGTAATTCCGACAAATCCTGGATCGAAATCTGGCTTAGTGAATCTAGTTACCTTGAACTTGAAGCGTTGCACATATTTTAGATATTTGCCACCAGCAGTGTACTCCCTGACAGCATTGAAAGAGCTTCTCATTGATGGAACTAAAATTGAAAAACTTGAATTCAAGAAAGGATCTCTGCCTTCACTTGAAATTCTCAGTGCTTGCGAATGTAAAGATTTGGATGACGTTGATTCCATTACATTCTTAAAGAATCTTCAGAAGCTTACTTTAAGAAGTTGCAAAAACCTAGATGAACTTCCGGGTGACATTGGACACCTTGGTCTGCTACGGAAATGGACGTGTCGGACTGCCCAATTAAGGGCTTACCTCCGTCTGTCAAGGATTTGATATATCTTGAAGTGCTAAAATGGTTCGTACTTCCCTAAAACGATTTCCTGAAGCCATAAAAGATCTTCAGAAGCTCACAGAGTTGGATTTCACTGGCTGCGAAAGTCTGGAGAGAGATTGCGACATTACAAGATTGTCTTCTTTGAGAATCTTGAGATTAAAATGCACAAAAATTTCTGAAGTGCTCCCCATAGATAAGAGGCGATTCAGTTTCCACATCCTTGAGTTAGATGATCATGTCACTGGTTAGACTCAGACCTGTCATAAGAAGAGTAGTGTCTCCAAGCACAAAAGAAAGAGGGACGAGTAGTAGTGTCCCTACAAATACAAGATCTCTCCTTCTTGGTTGAACAACTCATACTTCAAATCGTTCCAAAGATGCTTCAACTTCAGAAATATATCTATTGATGTCAGAGCCACTGAATATTGCATCAGTGTGCATGAATGACGCTGTTATGTTTCTAAAGAGCTCAAACTTGAAGCGTCATTAGAACTTTCAAAGTATTTAGTTATTCAACACAGAGAGAGATCTCGTGTTTGGAAAGACACTACTCTTTGCAGTTTACTCCTCGTGTTTGTGATCTTTGTATGTTGAATTTTATCTCAAACTATGTGAGCATTTTCGTATTAGCTTGTTCCATCATCTATGCAACTGGTTCTGTTTTCTCTTCCTTGCTGTCACATGATTGGCAGGCGTCACTTTAGTAGTTTTGTTTTGGTTTTTTTTTTTTGTGTCTCAATTTATTGAGTTTTATGCATGTAAGTTTGTCTTTTTTTTTCTCTCTTTTCCTTTCTCTGTTTCCTTTTTTTCTGCATAGGGAGAGGGAATTTCTCTAGAAATGCAAGAAGTGCAATTGGAATGACCTAATGCTATTTACTTGGTTTGCTGCTTGCAGCATCCTATGATTCAAATTGGGTTGTGCATAAGTGTTAGATGCAAAACAACTCTCAAGGAAACTCAGCAAGCTGTTGCTAAACCCAACTGGACTTCCTAGTTTTAGACATGGTGTCTTTATATTATGTTGTCTTCTCATTGCTATAGTGGTCCTTTCGCTAGTTCTGCCATGTTCTAAATTTCTGATACTTATAGCACGTATTCACTGTAGTTGGTTTGTCAACAATCATATGCAAGGACTGAGTAATCTTCGCGTAGAACCTTGTATTGCCCTGTCACATTTTCCTGTAAATGATTTTTGCAAATTCTTGAATTCACTCAAGATCCTACATATTAAAGGAAAGTTCTTAATGCATTTAGTGGGTTGAACATTCAATGAGGTCCTGACCTCTAGAGATGAACGTCCAGGTGCTCTTTTTGTGTAGGAATGAAGCTTCTTGTTCTGGTTGGAGAATAAAAACACGACTAGCGGCCAACGGACAAATCTTTTGGGGATCGGTATTACATATGAAGTGGCAGCAGGGGCTTATTACATTGCTGAAAATGTGGCAGAATGTGAAGTGATGGCCTTAAGCGGCTAAGATTTTTCTCACTAGGATCCCCACTGGAGTCTCAAATTCACAAGCTAGCTGGTTAAGTTCTGGGGATTGTGGATCGTCCATCAAAATCCAAACTATTTTGGTTCCAATGACTTCAAAGACTGAGAGTGGTTGTAATCTTACATGCTAGTCATTTGTAAGTCCATGTCAAACCGGAATCTGTATCAAACGGAGAAGGAAAAAGACGGTTGGTTGAAACTGGATGATGGCAAAAATCAGAAGTTCCTCATCAAAGGGAGGGTCTCATTTAGAAAGTGAAATGTCTCAGAGAAGAATGGTTTCGATCCATTTGGTTCTTGACTCTGTTCATTTGAAGTCCAAGGCCTGCCTTCGCACCTGAAATCAGTAATACTCAGAAACCTTTCAAGAAGTACCGTTGAAAATGTACAAATAACTTGTGCATGGCAGGCACCATTTGCTTCGCACACTCTTCCAGGGTCTCTATTTCTCCAGCTTCTTCATACTGACAGGTTCATGCTCCATCTTCTTCCTCTTTCTCTCTCGGTTTGCTGCTTCTAGGTAGTGTTACTAAATCTACCATCAACAAGAATTCATTAGATGCAACTGGAGCAAACAAAAGTGCATTCGGTTAGGACTGTCATCACGCCTGCGCCCTAGTTAATTTGTCGAGCACACAGTCCTTAGCTCCTTGTAATTTGAGCCAGAAAATTTAGGGCCATAGTGGTAGTCTCAATATTCAGAGTACATATTGAAAGTACAATGTCATCCTAGACCTAACCATGAACATTTGGTGGTGAAAACCTAATGCAAAAGCGGCAAATCCATACTCAAGTAGACACAGTAATAACCCATTTGGTTAACCGAGTTGTGAAGCATTTGAGTTCTATGCTTCAACATGGTTAGTTCCGCATGCAACCCAGGAATTGTCATCCAGAGCCAATTTCAGGGTAAAGTTGGCTTTGAGATGATACATCTGTCCGCTTAAAGTAGATGTGGGACTCAAGAGAGTTTGAACCCGAGACCAACATCCAGAAATATTCGCCTTTAACACTTGGGCCAGTGGACGATTTTCCAGTTGTGGTCAGAAAATCATAAATAACAAGTTTACCAATTCTTGTCTTGAATATTTTTTTCCTCGCAAAGGAAGACTAGTTTTCTCGGATGAACTGAAAGAACTGAGAGTTCTTATCAGATATAATAACTTTTTCAATTATAATTCCTTATGCAATATTTATCGTGCCATTTATTCATCTTTCATTTCCAGTCTACTCAGAGTTGTGTTGTTTTGGCCTTGTTGAACTTGAAATTCTCATATGAGGATGAGACCTGAGATACGAAGCATCTCATGGACTCGACCAAAACTAAAAGTCGATCTGATCTCACTTGGTCCACTGTCTCATAATATCCTTTGACAAAGCGAGTAGAGATCGACCAATTATGAGTCCATATTATCAAGGCACATTGGGCGCATTACTAGCCTATGATATCACTTGGCATATCGTTTTAGAAGATGGAAAGATGGCTAAAAGTAACTTCTAAGAGCACGAGGAGGACAACATCGTGATCATGCTCGTTGGAAACAAGGCAGACCTGCATTGTCTCCAAGGGGTTTCAACTAGAGATGCGCTTTGTTTATGGACTACTATCCTTTAGAGGCATTTAATGTCAAGAGTGCCTTCACGAAAGTGTTGACTCAGATCTGTCGTGTGGTCAGCAGGAAGGCTCTCAACATAGGTGTTTACCCTGAAGCTTTGCCGAAGAGACGGACGATCAACAAAGGAAACAGGGACGATGTCTCAGCTGTTAAGAAAGCCGGTTGTTGCTCTTCATGGGAAATCATGGTTGTCTTGCGCAACACACGAAATTTATTCTCTTCATGGCATCGTGCTCGTGTAGGAAAGGAGAAATTAAAGATGGACCTCACGATATCATCCCGTAATCAGGCAAGCTAACAGCATATTTATGTTTGCTAGATGTTTCTCGAACGGGTATAACTCTCGGGTGCACATTAAGTACCCGGTGAGGACCGTAGACTCTTCGTCGATCAAGTCGTGGCGTAGGACGGAGAAAGATTTCATTTCACTTAGGGTGGACAGTAGTTGTGCAAGAATCGCTTTCTGGTTCTACTGTGTTTTAACACAATCAACATTTCTAATTCACCAAAGTCCTTAGCAAAAACGCACTTTGTTAGTGAAGAAGTAACGGGATTAAGCGTGACATATATGAAATGAACAGGCTTAGTGTTTGTAATCAAGTTGGTCCACGGGAAAGAGACCTAAGAACTGGGAGAGCTTAACCCATTCTCTCTGACCTTTTTCGTCTTCTCCATCATGTGTCAGCTGCCAACAAAGTCGTCCATATATGTCCTTATGCACTACATTTACCTCAGTGCATACCCTGCTGGGCGAGGACCTTTAGACCTGATTCCAACCCAATACATCCCCCATGACTACGAATAAACTTTTTGAGCCAACTAATACTATAGAAAATTGGCCTAATCCCAATTATAATGCCTCAAGAAAATGTCACAACAAAGCACGTTGAGGACAGTAAAGGCATCACTTTTCGAATGTCCCAAAAAAAAAAACACTTTTATTCGAGGGACAAAAATGACCGCTGACATGTTTAATTGTCCAAACGATTATACACAGCAGCAATTCAATTTGATTCTATGACCCAAACAAAATTTGATTGACCAATACTAATGGCGAAACTAGCAATTTTTGGGACATGTCCGAAGTTTGTTTACAATAATGCCTAGTGTTTTCGATATGTGACTTGGCTCAAACTTCCACTGTCTACGGCCATTTCCATTTCTAGAATATTTGAACAGTGGGTCATTTTTGTCCTCAACGTATGAGTGCACTATATTTCTCAGATATGATCATAGAAGATTGAATTAACCTTGAAACCTCATATTCCAACTTCAAAATCAACCTTGGGTACATTGAGCAGAGATGCTTGGCAGCGTCAACCCATCATGGCTATGATAATGAAGTTTAACACAAATAGTCTTGTTCTTGAAATCACAATCTTTTCATCAGCATAATCCATACATTAATGGACGGTCGATCCACGCAGTTCTCAGCCTGAACTAGCACAGGAAAGAGCAGTCACTTGACGTAGCAACTCCTGAGCAAAACATTGCTCTGCAAACAAGCCGAACATCGTAGATTTTTCTAAATATTCACCAGAAACGCCTTTACTCGTAGGAAGGCCGATCGAGAACAGTACTGCATGCTTTCAGTAGTCATACTGGGAAGAGAAAATATACTGTTTGCACCAATTGCTAAAATAGAAAAAGTGACGTGTTTAATCTTCACATATTCTTTTTGTTGTTTTGCAAGAGAATGCTCCCCGTGCGCTCTCTCTAAGGATCATTTGCGAGCATCTGCCTTCTTCAGTTGTGATGAGGGTGAAATCAGAACGACAAATCAGCCTCAAAGACTTTAGCAGCTTTCTCTTCTTCTCGCTTCTTGGCAGCTTCCGCTCTTTTGTTGCCGACTTGAGGGCTAAATGCTCTGCAGGAAATAAGATTGCAACAATGAGCACCAAAAACCAAAACTAGAAAGGAGAAGGGAATGGATATGATGAACGATCACTCAATAACACCAACGAGAAGAAACTGATGGAGAAGTATAGTCAAGGTCGACTTCCTAGTTTGCATGGTTATAACATAAAAGAATATCCTAACTTTTCCAGCATGCAGTTTTTAGCCTTCATCTAGTTTGTTCAGTGTATGACATCAAAATCAAATTAGGTTTCAAGTTGTTAGACCACTGAATTTTAGAGTAATATTAAGCGATGCACTTGATAGAAACAATCACAGCTATATTGGTCAATCGGAGCCGAATCGTAAATGAGCCACAACTGAAATGGACAATTCTTTTTAACTTGGTTCACATCCTCGAAAAGAATCAATTCATATACGAAGTCAATCAGATTGTGGGGTGTAAATTGTGCACCATACGATTTAAAAACACCTCCAACAACGATGAGCAAGATTTTACAAATCTTATGGAGGCAACTCTTTTTTTTTTGGTAAGGTAAGTAATTGTATAACTTTTCAAAACACCAAGACAAACTAAGCTCAAACCAACTCATGACCCAATTAGGACCAAGTGTCCAAACAAGGTCAAAAGGGTCCAAAGAGAACTATACAAAGGTCAAAGCCCGTCAAAGGGCATAAAAAGAAAAGAGAAATAGAGAGAGGCGAACAGGAAAGTCCCCACTAGATGCGACATATAACCAGAAAGGTAGGCTGGTTGCATTGCTAGCAAAAGATAGTTGCCGGAAGGTCCCACTTTCTCTGAAGAAGCCGATTCCCCGTAGGAGTCCTCGATACTACCCATAGCGGCTACTTTGTCCTTGACAACTTTGAGGAGATGCTTTCTCATACCAAGTATATGGACACTCTTGTTTCTGAAGATGGCATTGTTTCTTTCGGTCCAAATGATGTGGCAAAGAGCCCCAAAGGAAAATCTAGAAATGTGATGAGCAAAAGAGGAGCCTCCACATACTTGCATCGCCCATGAGAGAAGTTCTTGCCAGGAACGATTGCGCCAAGGTAGATTGCATTTCGTCGCCCAAAAGGAAGCCAGTCTATTGGTAAAATTGCACTCAAAGAAGAGATGGTTGATAGAGTCTGAGTGGACCCACAAAATGCGCATAAAGCATCTTCAATCCTGTGATGCTTAAGTAGGAACACCTGGGTAGGTAATCGGTTAAGAGAGATAAGCCACAGAAGAAAAGCATGCCGTGGAACTATTTGTCGGTCCCAAATGAAGGAGTGCCATGGGATTGGGTGCCATTTTCTTCGAATATGATTCCAAGCCCGACTAACAGAGAAAGGTTTAGATGGCTGAGGAGCCCATACAAGGTGGTCCATCGAAGTGTCCCCAAGAATCGGAGGAACATCCATCCAGTCCAAGAGGGTGGTCAATGTAGTAGAAGGCGGCCATGATCCTTCAAAGAATGCCCGTACCGAGGCCTCCCGAGGAATGCGTGATTGGTAGATCTCACCATTAGAAAAATGTAGGTAGAGCGGGCCCCTCTTGTGCCATGAATCAAACCGAAAAGAGACATATCGTCCATTTCCAATGTTCCACCGAACAAGGTATCGCGTAAGCGCCGCATATCGAGAATTTTCTTCCATGTCCAGGAACAAAGAGTAGGTTTGGATACAACCCAAAAGTTCGACTTCTTTAAGAAAGTAGAATGTATCCATTTACACCACAACGACTCTTTATCAGTAAAAAGAATCCAAATGTGCTTTAATAGCATGGCATTGTTGTATTCCACAAGTCTCCGGATGCCTAGGCCTCCTTCTTCTTTAGGTAAACAAACTGCATTCCATGCTACTTTAGCACCGCCTACTCCAAGGTCCGGACCTTTCCATAGGAACTGTCGCAGGATAGCCTCAATGCTATGCAATACTGTTTTGGGTAGAGAAAAGATGGTAGCCCAGTATACTTGGATGGAGTGCAGTACCGACTTTATAAGCTGCAGGCGCCCAGCAAAGGAAAGAAAGCGTTGGGACCAAGAGCGAGCTCGAGCAGTGATAGAATCAATCAAAGCTTTACAATCCATCTTACGCAGTCTCGTAGAGATAATGGGTACACCTAGATACCGAAAAGGCAAAGTACCTCGCTGGAATCCAAAGCACTGAATAATCCGGTCTTGTAATTCCTGGGACCCTCCAGAAATGAAGATATTACTTTTAGCCTTATTCGGTTTCAAGCCAGACCAACCAGAGAACAAGAGGAGGGACTCCTTAACAATTTCAGCCGACCTGAAATGGCCCTCTGAGAAGAGCAAAACATCATCCGCGAAGAAGAGGTGTGAAAGCCGGGTCTTCTTGCATCGCCAGAACCAGTGAAAATCGGGTATATCAGTATGTGCTCTTAGGATGCCTGAAAGGATCTCCATAACCAGAATAAAGAGATAAGGCGAGATAGGGTCTCCTTGGCGAATACCCCCGGAGCTACCAAAGTGGCCATGCAACTCACCATTAATGGAGACCAAAATTTTTTGCCGTCGATACACAAGCCATCACCAGCTTTATAAAGGGAGAAGGAAAGTTGAAGGCTATTAAAACCTTTTTTAAGAAATTCCAGTCCACAGTGTCGTATGCTTTCTGAAAATCCACTTTAATGGCACACTTGGGGAGGTATGGCCGGTGGTGGAAATCTGCAAATAGCTCTTGGGCTATCAAAATATTGTCACTTATCCTTCGTCCTTTAACAAACGCCGATTGGCTAGGGCTAACAAGAGATGGAAGGACACGCGCAATCCGCCTTGCTAATATCTTGGAGATACATTTGTAAAGAGTATTACAACAAGCAATGGGCCTGAAGTCCGACATAGCTGAGGCATTTGGGGATTTCGGTACTAACGTCAGGATAGTGTTGTTTAGCTCTTTGAGCATACAACCTGAATCAAAGAAGTCTTGAACTGCCGCAAGAGTGGAAGGACCAATAATTTCCCAACTAGACTTGAAGAAGTCAACATTGTAGCCATCCGGTCCAGGAGCTTTACCCTTGGCTAGGGAGAAAAGAGTGGTTCGGATCTCCTCTTGTGATACTGGAAGAGATAACATGTTACTCTGATTTTCATCAATGGTTCGCCCAAGGAAACCCCGCAACTCACTAACAGAGGGCGTATAAGGAGCAGGATCCCCATTAAGCAGCTCCCTGAAGTGATTCACAATATGAGCCCTTACCTCCTGAGGCTCATTGAGTATAACCCCCTCCTCTGTTGAAATCGAAAGAAGTCGATTAGTATTACGCCTTTTGGAGACAAAATGGTGAAAATAGCGCGTGTTTAGATCGCCTTCCTTTAGCCACCGAACACGGGACTTCTGCCTGTAAAAAGATTCCTCCTGCATTCTCATGGTGGAAAAGGATCGAGTGAGCTCCACTTCTCTATCTTGAAGGCTCAGATCAAATGGATTTAGCTCAAGGGCAGCCTGGACAGAAAAAAGCTCTGTTCTAAGCTGATCTGTCCTAGCAGAGATGTCAGAAAAGGCAGTCCTGTTAAGCAGTTTCAGCTTCTGTTTAAGCAGTCTCAGTTTACAACAAATGGAATACATAGGTGTACCAAGAACCTGAGTGTCCCAAGCTTTCTTTACAAGTACCAAGAAATCAGGGTGAGCTGCCCAAAAGTCAAAGAACTTGAAAGGTTTCTTGGAAATAGTAGGTGAGAGAAGTTTTACCACCATGGGGGAGTGATCTGAAATGCCTGAAGGGAGAAAACTGGCTTCCGAGTAAGAGAACTGTTGCATCCATATATCATTTACAAGAACACGGTCAATCTTACGAAGCTTACGGCTTACACCCGATGAATAGGTCCAGGAATATCTGCATCCCACATATCGAAGGTCATCCAGCCCCGCTTGGTTTAGACACTCCCCAAATTCATCAAAGGCCGGGATCCAGGGCGTAGTGCTGCCCACTCTGTCAGAAGGTTCTTTGATTGCATTGAAATCCCCCGCAACAATCCACGGTGAGTTGCTAGAGGAGAGAGAAACAAGGTCGGCCCATAATGGGCGCCGTTTCACAAAAGAGTGTTCGCCATACACAATTGTAAAGAGGAGGGGTTTATTGGAAGAGAGAAGCCTGAGTTGAAGGTGGATCAGCTGGTCAGAAGATTGGAGAAGACAACAATCCAACACTTCAGGGTTCCATCCAACCCAAATCCTACCCAGGGGAGAGGAATCATAATTAGAAATCCAATACCAACTTCGATATAATCCTTGCGAAATTTCAGCAAAGAGAGATTCTTTAGCTTTGGTTTCAATAATACCGATACAAGAAAGACGATTAACTTTGATGAAGGTACGTAATTCCGCCTGTCTTAGGGGAGCTACTAGTCCCCGTATATTCCAAATGCCAAAAAACATTAATGGAAATGGTAGAGTTATTTTCGAGCTTTCCTGGATCTCCTCTTTTTGTTCTTCTTCGAGGAGGAGGGCCCAGAATTCGATTTGGGGCAATTCGAACTAGAACCATGCCCCATAGAGGCCTTGGCTGGATCTTCGACCATAAAGGAGGCTAATGATCGTGAACGCGTGGTCGGAGGGGAAAACATTGTGTGTTCACCCATGATTTGCCCTTCAGAATCACTAGATTCACCCCCTTCTTGTGCAGTAAGAGAGCCTTCTGAGGAAGAGTTTGCATTGAACTCAAGGTCCTGCAAAAGTTGTTGAGGGTGTCCTAAGGGTCCAGAGCCTTCCAAGGGGGAAGGCTTATCGTTCTGAGCTTCCGGGGACCTGAGAACAGCACCAAGTACGTCCTGAGTAAAAACGGATTGCAGTCCAGTCACCGGATGAGCTACCCCCTCTGAGTTCGCTGGTAGGGGTCGGACAGGTGCAGAAGAGCCTGTACCAGGTCCTGCTGAATCCTTCGAGATCATATCAGAGCTTAATTGCTGGAGGTCCTGTGGTTTGGCCATCGCAGCAGACGTAGGAGCTATGTCCTCTGTGTTAAGGAGCAAAGGAGAGACGGTTGCTGGTCTAGCCGGCTTATCCGAGGGGACCTGTGAACAAACCTGCACTAAGGAAGAGTCATGGCCATAAGGCACAGCTTGCCTTCCCCCTGTGTTTACTTCCAGAGGGAGGGTAGAGGCTGTTCCAGTCATATCAGGAGAGCCTGCCCTTGAAGAGGTCAGAGACGGACCAGGAGCAAGGAAAGGGACACTCTTCTCCGATGGACTAGCCTCCACTATTCGGACAGGAGCTAAATTGGAATGAGCTGCAGCAGAGGACGAATGTCCTTTACCTTTCTTCCGAGTGACTTGGGTCCAGACTTCATTTTGAAGGGGTCGAGTGGAGGCTTGAGGTCTAGCTTTGCCTTGAAGTTGGCTTCCTGTCTCAGTAGCTTCAACTGTACTTCCATGAGCACATTCGAACCCAGATGTACCAGTTTTGTGCCCAAAGAGACCACAAGGGGTGCATACAATAGGCTTCCATTCAAACTCCACATGGACCAGGTAAACGTCCCCATCCCAGCGAACTTTCACCGTTTCCAGTCGTGGTTCAGCAGCTTTTATCTCCACACAAACTCTCGCATAGGAAATTCTGGTCATATTTTCAGTCTGGTTGTCCACATAAAGTGGTTTGCCAATAGCGCTTGCTATTCTCCCTATGCCCGCCGAAGACCACAGGGAGAAGGGAACCTCTCGCAACCTAACCCAGACTGGAAGCGAGTTCATAGCACCCTTTTTTAACTTTAGTTTGGGATGCCAATGTTGTAGTAGCATAGTGCTACTAAATATAGAGATCGGGCCTAAGTCGAGGATCTTCCTGCGATGAACCTCATCCGGAACTCTAAAGAAGTAAAAACCATTTTCATGTAGCTTGACCTCTGTGACCTGGTCTCCCCACGTTTTCTTGACAGCTTCTTCTGTAAGTTTAAAAGGCACTTTTCTCCCAACATAGTGTCCCACTATGCATTCCTTCCAAATCGGGTTCTGTTCAGCAACTATGTCTGGCGTAATATCCACTATCACTTCTCCATTTTCCTCTAAGGGAGGGGTGAAGTTCAAGTTGTAACCTTTGGTCTGGACCCGAGCGACATTTGCCCAGGATCGAGGGGATGGGGCTGGGATCGCCAGGCCTGAAGGAAGGGATGATGTTTTCCCCATCTGAGTTGTTTCCTTTGCAAAGGTTGCTCTAGGAGTAGCGTGTTTAGAACCACCAGTGTTGTGAGTTCTTCCACGGGAACGGCTTCTGCTCTGGGGACGCCCTCGACTCCGGCTACGACTGGAGCTGCCCTTGAGGATGGGCCTAGGTCCCACATTTCGATCAGTCTCATGAGAGACCAAGGGGGGCTTTCCTTTGGGTTGGTCTGCTGGTTTGGGCGCAACAGAGTCACAGGCCAGCTGCTGGGATACCACAGGAGGGGGTTGTAAAGCTTCTGGGAGGGGGGAAGGGTCGGGCAAGGTATTCGCCATAGGTCCCACCATTTAGGCAAAATAACAAGCACCTACCGGTCAAACCATCTTCACCAAACTCCAGGACAGGGCCACAACCGTCCAACCAGGAAAACCAACGCCAGGCCAACAAACTACAAGTGCACCCAACAGCAGTAGAAAACCACCAGATAAACTCCAACAGAAACGCACAATCGTCAGTCAACAACCACCAACAAAAGTTCAGAACAACGTTCGCACCAAGCTGTACACTAAGAGCCAGACTGTCCGAACTTTGCTATGGCCTCAAGACAACCTCCAGATCCCGACTAGTAGGGAGGGAATTACAGGAGTATACGACGAAGGGTATGCTACCTTGGGGGGGAAATTCGAAAGCCACGACCTCAGAACCGTCGGACAACTTTCTCACGCGAGGGTGAAAGAGCCACCGAACAAGATCTGAAATCCCAGCACCAGGGGAGAACAATAGATGATGCTCTTTAGAGGGGTGAAGGAAGGTCGTCTGGCCGGTCTATCCTCCAAAAATCAGCCCTAGAGCTCGCCGGAATCAGCGGGATTCACCGGAGGTCTGCTGGGTGAACAGTACCGACGGGAACCAAACCAGAGAGCATTTTCATCTTCGCAAGGTGTTCAACTTTTGTACTGAGTTCATCGCTGGTTCCATAGGAATTCCTCACGGCCATTCAAATTATAATCGATATCCTCACAGACTGCTCAATCCTTAATTATGGAGGCAACTCTACATCCTGCTACAGACCACAATGCAGATTTCTGATCTATATGGCAAGGAAGAAAAGAAACAGAAAGACATTAAGATTTTCCGTTGTCTAGCCTAGTTGGATTTCTCTAAGATGAGACGCTCCTGATAGAATATACACAAGCACTAATTTAGACACCAATATTAACCTAAAATACAAACTATGGATTAAGCTGCTAAGTGATCTATTGGGATAAGCTATGACTTACTGTAGCTTTTAAATTTTGATATCCGGAATCTTTCTTTAATCTAATATATGATAACTGACTATGACTAATTTTGAATGATTTCAGTATTACACTTCGATTGGAGGGTCCAAAATGAAGGGCTCCAATTAAACTCTCTGGCCGTAAACTGTAGCAATGATCATAAACTATGCTAGGCTTCACTGGATTATCAACAAAGACGAGACACAACACTGCTTGTCTTTGCTCTTTTTTTTGATTGATTGACTTAACTACATCTCACAGATAAAAGGTTCGAGTTTTTACTTTCCCTCCCCTTCACCAACAAGGCAACAGCTGTCTCCCAACCTATCTGGATTAACTTCTCCCTCCATCTTTGGATTTTCAATTTGAACGACACTTTTAGTCCCTTTCAGCTTCTGCAATTTTTTGGCACAAATACACCACATAGTTTAACAAAATCAAGTCTCTCCTCAAACAATTGAAGGCTATCATGTGACATTTTCAACTGAAATAGGCAGGTGGGCATTACTTCACCAGATTCTTTTTCCGATTCTTCTTCTATGCGCTCAGCTTCTTCCTGAGAACAAATACATCCTCCTTCTTTCTATGAATTTCCTTACATATCCTATATAGCTTTTGATTAGACAATCTTTCTTAGCTGGATGTCTTGTTTTCTAAAACTGTCTTTTCAATATCAGAATCTAGTTGTGTAGAGCTGTCTGCGCCAATCAAATCTTAGGCAAATCTCATGCAATCCTAATTATAAAAGTCTGTTTACGCGTGATTTATTTTTCTTAGACATGGTTTGTGGCGGATTCGTGTGTATGTCTGGTAGGTCTAAGATTGACAATGTTTGGATTTAATGACCCACCTTTAGTCGTGTATATTCAGAGATGAAAGTTTGTATATGACAGATTTGGGACGCAAACTAAGGTCAAGCATTTGTGAATAATTAAGTTTATTATGGGTGAAGAAAAAGTTTACACCAGCATTGTTGTTTGCATGTTGCATGCAAGAAGTTCGGTCACAATGGCTAAATCACTTTCTACATTTGTTGTGCTGCCAATTGCGGTTATTCAAATTTGCTTCTTCCCCAATAAATTATTCAAAGAGTTGGATTGCAATTCTGAAACGGCATGGATTTACACAAACTAAGATAATGCTAATACAAGTTGTTGTCTGTGAACGTTGAACAAGAAGGCAGTTTAATTGCCAGCTTTAGGAATAAGTTGAGTTGTTTGTTTGGTAGAGATCATTACTGACTAATGTAACATTACAGTGAGTAGAGGCCTGCTTGTGTTTGTCTGATAACCCACTGTGTTTAACATAGATACCTTGTGATTACAAGTGTGTATTATTGAGGTGTGGTGGGCGCTTTACTTGCCTATGATATCACTCCGCATGTCACGTTTGAGAATGTGGAGAGGTGGCTAAAGGAACTCCGAGACCACACCGAGGCCACTATCATGATCATGCTCGTTGGGAACAAGGCGGACCTGCGCCATCTCCATGCAATCTCGCTTTTGATTTATGCCAAAGCATTCGCCAAGCAACAGCACACATTCATGGAGACATCCACGTTGGAGGCGCTCAATGTTGAGAATGCTATCACGGAAGTGTTGACTCGGATCTACCGTGTGGTCAGCAGGAAGGCTCTCGACATCGGTGACAACCCCCGCAGCCACCGCCAAAGAGATGGATAATCAAGGTCGGGAGCGGGAACGATGTCTCGGTATCAAGAAGGCCGATTTGTTGCTTGTTGTGAGAAATGTTGGTTCAGGTGCAAAAATGCTTTGCTCTTCATAGTGTAGAATAATAATGATGTGTATTCTTCTATTGATCAGAAAATACAGTATATATACACATCAAAATCTCTAAGACCATTATACCCTTTAACACTCCCCCTCAAGCTGGAGCATGGATATCAAGCATGCCCAGCTTGTTACAAATATACTCAATCCTATTTCCCCCTAGAGATTTGGTAAAAATATCAGCTAGTTGTTCACCAGTCCTAACATGACTAGTAGAAATAACTCTAGCTTGAAGTTTCTCACGGACAAAGTGGCAATCAACTTCGATATGCTTGGTACGCTCATGGAAAACTGGATTTGAGGCAATATGGACAGCTGCTCGATTATCACACCACAACCTCATTGGCGCAGGGTCTTCAAATCCAAGTTCAACTAATAATTGACGCATCCAAACCAGCTCACAGGTAGCTTGAGCCATAGCTCTGTATTCTGATTCTGCACTTGATCTAGCCACAACACTTTGCTTCTTACTTTTCCAAGATACTAGGTTTCCTCCTACAAAGGTACAATACCCTGATGTAGACCTCCTATCTATAGGAGATCCTGCCCAATCAGCATCTGAGAAGGCTTCCACTCTTCTGTGACCATGATTCTGATAAATGAGACCACGACCGGGAGCTTTCTTCAAGTATCTCAAAATTTTGATTACAGCAGCCCAATGTGAGGTACGGGGAGAAGACATAAACTGACTCACAACACTCACCGGAAAAGAAACATCAAGTCGAGTGATAGTCAGATAATTTAGCTTTCCAACAAGTCTTCGATACCTCTGCGGATCATCCAACAGCTCACCATCTTTTGCTGTCAATTTAGAGCCCACTTCCATTGGTGTATCCAGTGGTTTAGCACCTAACATACCTGTCTCTGTAAGCAAATCCAAACATATTTTCGTTGTGAAATATAAATACCTTTCTTCGCCCGTGCTACTTCGATACCGAGAAAATATCTAAGAGGACCCAAATCCTTTGTATGAAACTGCTGTTGCAAATACCTTTTCAACTCTTTAATCCCTGTAGAATCATCTCCAGTTATGACAATATCATCCACATAAACTACAAGGAATATCCGACCAGCTCCAGAAACTCGATAAAACATAGAATAATCTCCAAGACATCTACACAACCCAAACTGGAGTACCGCCTCAGTAAACTTCCCAAACCAGGCTCTGGGAGACTGTTTCAAACCATATAAAGATTTGTTTAAGCGACAAACATGACCAGACTCCCCCTGAGCAACAAACCCTGGTGGTTGCTCTATATACACCTCTTCCTGTAAATCTCCATGAAGAAAGGCATTCTTTACATCGAGCTGAAATAGAGGCCAACAAGCAGAAGCAGCCAAAGAAAACAAAAGACGAACAGATGTCATCTTAGCCACCGGAGAAAAAGTATCACCATAATCAACCCCATAAGCCTGTGCATACCCTTTAGCAACCAGTCTAGCTTTGAGACGAGCAAGAGAACCATCAGGGTTAACTTTAACAGTATATACCCACTTACATCCAATGGCTATTTTCCTTGCAGGCAAAGGAACAAGATCCCAAGTCTGATTTTGGTCCAGTGCCTGTAATTCCTCTTCCATAGCTGCCCTCCAGCTTGGACTAGATAATGCTTCAGCAACAGTTTTAGGAATAGGATGATTATCAATGGTCATTAGACTAGCTTGACAAGAAGCAGATAAACCAGAATATGAGACAAACTGGGCAATAGGGTGTTTGGTACAACTACGAACTCCTTTGCGATGAGCAATAGGAATATCGAGATCAATATGTGACTGACTTACCTCAGGTTGAGAAGACAAAGTAGATGAGATAGGCTGAGGTACATCTGCAGGGGGCTCCACATGCTGACGAGGACGTCTACTATAAACATAATCGGATAGGTGGAGGAATAATCGAGAGTCCGGCGGGTGTTGATTCCATAATAACATATGTTAAGGAATCATCATCCACTGTAGGAGTCTCCATTGAATTATCAAAATAGACAGTAGACTCAAAGAAGGAAACATCTGCAGTGGTGAAGTACTTATGCAAAGAAGGACAATAACAACGATAACCTTTCTGTGTACGAGAATACCCAACAAAAATGCATTTAAGAGATCGAGGATCAAGTTTGGAAAGTCCTGGACGATGGTCACGAATATAACAAACACAACCAAATATACGAGGTGGCAAATGAAATAAAGGGTCAGAAGGAAAAAGAAGAGAGTGAGGAATGGCACCCTTAAGAACAGAGGATGGCATGTGATTGATAAGATAACATGCCGTCATAACAACATCAGCCCAAAAGGATTTATCTACCTTCATTTCAAACATTAAACAACGAGTAATTTCTAACAGGTGATTTGTTCTTTCTTTCGGCTACACCGTTTTGTTGTGGTGTATCCGAACAAGAAGATTGATGAAGAATGCCCCGTTGGGACATGAATTCAGAGAATGTTCTAGAAAAATACTCCTTGGCATTATCACTTCTAAGAATGCAGACAGAAGCAGAAAATTGAGTATGTACTTCATTAACAAATGCACAAAAAATAGAGAATAATTCAGAACGACTTTTCATTAGATATAGCCAAGTGGCTCTTGAATAGTCATCTACAAAAGTCACGAAGTACTTGAAACCCAACTTTGAAGCAGTGGGACATGGACCCCAAACATCAAAATGAACTAAAGAAAACGGCCGAGAGGCCTGTTTATTGACTCTTGGACTATAACTAATACGATGCAATTTTCCAAACTGACACGACTCACACTCAAAACTAGATAAAGAATGAAACCGAGAATCAAGTTTCTTCAAACTTGCTAAAGAGGGATGTCCCAAACGATAGTGAACTTGATGTGGAGTAACTGCTGAACAAGCGACACTGGTAGCATTGTCAAACATATATAGTCCCCTTGACATATGTCCTTTACCAATCGTCTTCTTCGTCTTCAAATCCTGAAAAACACAGGAATCGGGATAGAAAGTTATAGAACAATTATATTCTTTGGTAAGCTGACCAATAGACATAAGGTTAAATGGAAAATTTGGGAGGTACATGACAAGATAAAGATATGGAGGATGTCAGTGGTACTGTTCCTATCCCTTTTACTGTGGACAGAGAGCCATCAGCTAATGTAACACTAGACGATGACTCGTGAAAGATAGAAAAGATACCTGAAGATCCAGTCATATGATCGGTAGCACCTGAATCAATGACCCAGGGGCGAGAGGTAGATGAAAGACATGTTGTTGCATTACCTGTCTAAGCAAAAGTAGTTGTGGAAGAGGAAATTGGCTGAGAAATCTGGAACTGATTGTACCTAGCAAGTTCCTCTTCTGACATTCTAACCAGTGTTCCTCCTTCAGAAGACTGCGAAGAAACACCCAACTCTACTGCATTGGCTACATTAGCGACAGCCGAATGAGGGGGCTTTCCATGAAGCTTATAACAAAAACGCTGAATATGTCCAGGCATACCACAATAATGACATGTTCGTGCAGGTCCGGTATTACTCCCTTTGTCACTAGAGATGCTACCATATGACTGTGATTGGCCTCTATTGAATCCACGGCCACTACCACCACTATTAAAGCCACGGCCACTATGACCACCACCACGACCTTGACCACCACCTCGATTTCCTTGGACTGCCAAGGCAGAACTATCACCTGTGGGGGATATATCCTTAGATGGCTCACGTGAAACCCTTAAGACCCGTGAAAAGGTCTCCGTTAGTGAAGGCACAAGATTTCCTCTAAAAATTTGTGAACGAACCCTGCATCGAACTCGGTCCAAGTGCTCCCAAAAATCCCATAACAGCCAATTGTTCTCGTTGCTCCCGCATCGCCTTAACATCGAGGTAATTGGCAAAAGATGATTAAACTCCTCATACATTTGTTTAAAATCAGCAAAAAATTGAATAATAGATCGATTCTTCCTATCAGCTTTAAAGAAATCTTGGGAGACTTCATATATCCTTGAGAGATTATTTTCCCTAGAATAAAGAACATTCAAGTAATCCCACAAATCCTTAACAGTAGTGGCATGTGTAACTAATGCAGCCACATGAGATTCCATAGAATTCCACATTTGCCCAAGAATTATGGCATCCATGGTATCCCATTTAGTATCAGCAGCAGTTCGTGCACCTGTCAAATGGTGATTTTGCTCTCTTCCAGTCAAGACTATCACCACAATTCTCTTCCAATGCTGAAAGTTGGTGATCCCAGCTAATTTTTCCTCAGTCAAACGATTAGAAGATGTAGATACGACTTCAGTCAATACTCCTTTGTTCTTATCTGCCATAATCACTCACACTAAACCAAGAACAAAACTCCACAACCTATCACAACAACTTCAAAATGATCGACCAAATCCGAACCAATTAACACATCAATTCAGCACATCAGTATTACGCAACAATACTCAGCCCCCCTCTCTCAATCTACATATATAGCACCACACATAATCAGCCAATTAGCCAAATCAACATCCACAGCAATAGTCTCCCTTCCCTCAAGCATATCAGCAACCAAGTTAAACTTTAGAACACATTCACCTCCTCCTCCTCCTCCTTCTTCTTCTTCTCTTCGATTCATTTCAACTGCCAGCCCATCGTATGGGTCATTTCCTCACCTAGTGACGTTAAGACATCAAGTGGGTCACCGCCTGGAAATTCACCGACTGAGGACTTAAATCGGCGCCGGAAATGGGGTCGCCGGGCCTGGGCGACCTCAGTCGGGTTCGCCGGGTGCTTGGCACGGGCTGGGCGATTGCAACGCTTGTAACGATTACCGGTAGCCGCCAGCCGGGCCCGACAACCTCGACTCCGGGTCACCAAGGCCCACCGAGCCTGGACGACCTCGATCCGGGCCGCCGGTCATCGGGCGCTACCCCTCGATGACCTCGATCCGGGTCACGGCATCGCCGAGCCACGACCTTAGATGAGGTCGCCGGCCTTGTATGAGGTTGCTTGGACCTTGAGGTCTATGGTTGATGAGGTTGCCGGTCTTGGGTTCTCACGGTGGTTGGTGGTGGACTGCCGGTAATTTTAGGGTTTTAGCTCGATACCATGTAGAATAATAATGATGTGTTTTTCTATTGATCAGAAAATACGGTATATATACACATCAAAATCTCTAAGACCATTATACCCTTTAACACATAGCATTGTGTTCACCATAGAGGAGTAACCACTGAAGATGGACTTCATCAGTCATCCTGTATGCAGAAGCTTAGACACAGTCATAGCATATTAATGTTAGCTGAATTTCTTATATTTAAGAACAAATGAAAATACCAGATACTCTTTCTTATTGTTTGTTCCTGTTCTATTTCTTTTCTCTTTTGAACTTATTCTGCAGGGTTCTACATATGTTTCTGAAAAGCATTACGTATGATTCATAATCGAAGCATGATTCAGCATCTGCAATTACTGAAAGTATCATCATGGTAAGTAATTATTGAGAGTGTATCTAAAGGACACTCCGTTATTTGTAGCCTGAATTAGTTTTAGTCCTGTTAACTATCCTGAAGAGTGTTCGAAAATCGTTTGTGAAGCCTGAAATTCTGGCAATTGCGAAAACCTTTGTTTGGAATAATAGAACATGTCTAAGAGATATTGGCTAGTTGGAGCAATACAAAATTCGTTAATGTCAGACATCCGCCGTGGGCCCTGAGTTCTGAGTCACCCCAACTAAAAAATGGCAACGGAGCTATGCATGATAGGGACAGAGAAGCAAGACTTGAATCTCAGATATAGAAACTGGGGCACCAACAGTAAGTGTATTGGGGGTATGAGGGCTCAAATTATTCTTAGCGTTGGTGAAACAAAGACGAAGCTCTTCCATGCAACTACCAATCAAAGAAGATGGTGAAACCGGATCTCTATTCTCAAGAATCCTTAAGACGGCGAAGAGGACCCCAACAGACAAAACAGATGATACCGCAGTTTTTCAGGGAGTTATACACTCATACGGGACCTTGCAATTTCCTTCCTGTTAGTGATCGGTGTCTTATTTTGGTGAGTGAGGACATGAATAGCTAACTAACTCAAGCTGTCAACTTGGAAGAAGTGAAAGAGGCGCCTTTCGAATTGGGACCCCTCGAAGCACCTGGGCCTGATAGAATGAATGCTTTGATTCATAGAGAGAACTGGGATGTGGTACTGAAGGACGTTTTCAAGGAAGTACAGTAGTCCTTCGAATTAGGGACCTTCAATCTTCTGTTTAACAGAACACAAATTACTTTAATTCCTGAGGTCCCTATCCCTGAAAGCCTTGATCAGTATTGTCCTACAGGCTTATACAGTTTTGCACGCAAAGTTATTGCAAAAGCGTGGGCTAATAGGCTCAAGCCCTGGCTTCTTGCATTGATTTTGCCCAAGCAAAGTGCCTTTGTGCAAGGGAGACAAATGCAAGATAACAAGCCCTGGCTTCTGGTTAAATCCGGAAATACTTCATCAATTAAGGAGAAGAGAATGGAGGAGAATGTTTGGGACTATCTTGAAACTTGACATCAAGAAAGACTATGACAGGGTAGAGTGTGATTTCGTTGAAAAATGTTTAAAGAAATTAAGTTCTGTAAAAATTTGGGTGAATAGGATAACATAATTGTTAAGCTAAATGGGGAGCCCTTTCAATGTCAACCTACCAATTTTAATGTATTAAGTTATTGACAATTGCATGAGGGGTATGGAATAAAAAAAAAAAATCTATATTAATATATAATGGGAAAAGTACCAAAAAAAGCCCAAACATATTCTATTGGTACCAATTCAGTCCTAAACTTTTTAATTGGACTAATTTAATCATAAATATTTTCACATCAGTACTAATTCAGTCCATCCGCCAATTTAGGTCGGAAATCGTTTATGTGGACGCAGGCGATTCGATGTGGACGTCGGTAGTTTTATGTGGCACTCTTTGGTGCGGGCGTAGACAAATTTTATAATTTTTTTCTCTTTTTTTTTTTTCCAGCACTGGTTGGCCGATGAGGTCATCGACCGACCATCGCCAGCCATACGCAAGGGCCGACAACCCTCGCCTGGTTTTGGCGAGGGCACAATGGCCCTCCCCATGGCTAGCGAGGGCGCGTGGGGGCCCTTGCTCGTGGCGGCAAGTGGCCAGCGTCCGGAGATGGTCGGCTGGCAACCTCGTCGGCCCACTAGTTCTGGGAAAAGAAAAAAAAAAAAACATTACAAAATCTGAAAAAATTATTAAAAATTTATAAAATTTATCCACGTTAGCGTCGATGATGCCACGTGGGACGGCCCAAGATCCACTTTAATGATTTCTGGCATAAATTGGTGGGATGGATTGAATTGGTACCAATGTGAAAAATTTATGACTAAATTAGTCCAATTAAAAGGTTTATGACTGAATTGGTATAAATGTAATAGTTTTATGACTTTTTGATACTTTTCCTAATATATAATAACAATCTAACGTTGTTTCTTTTTCACATAACTCAACTAGGGGGTCAAAACACCTGACTGGGGTGTTGACATCTATTATTGTCTTAATTAAAAATCCTAACATTAAAATATACCGCAATAATGATCACTTGTTTTCTTCATTTTTTAAGTTGTATCACTTCACCTCAAATCACTTTGAAGATCAACCCATCTTGTAACCTTCTCCAGATCAATTGTATCCTGAAAAACCTTGTGTTTTTCGGTTTTTACTCCGTCGAAAATCTTTCACTGAACGCATAGCGTTTGGATTTTATTAAGGGCGACCAGGGTCCTGAATCAAGTTTGGACAGAGAATATCAAATCGTTTATTAATCCCAATTTAGATCTTACACCCTGACTTGATATGATACTAGACTCGACATTACTAACAATGAAACGACAACTTGCAAATGTTGAAATTAAGTTATGTCAGAATCTAATCAACGACACAACTTCAACGTCGCCAGAATTTAATCAATGGCGTAGCTTAAGAGAATATGGCTGGAATCTAATCAACAGTTATACTCTAAGCACAACGCCGAATTTAATCAACGACGCTGAATTGGTGGCACAACATTGGAATTTAATCAACAATGCTGAACTTGATAAAGACCCTCGTCGGAATTGAATTTACGACAAAGAATCTGAAAGCTATGATTAAAACTACTCCTAATGCGTTAAGGATAAAGACTAGATAAAAGGCGTGTTGTTTTTGTCGAAGAAGGTCCTCTCTTCATTGGAAATCCTTGAGTATTTATAAAGCAGCTTGATAACTGTTGACTGCACTTCTCCTTGAAAGTCATTTTCCACCTCTTTACGTTTCGCGTTTTAACAGCTTCCTGACTTATCGACGTTACTTACGCTCCTTGGGCATCACGTAGTAGTTAATTTTCTTCCACGTGTCTCTTTATTTCTTCCTTGATTTTTTACGCCCACGGTCATATCTTTACCTTTTGACATGTGTAAATGAATTTTCCGCCACGTATTACCATGATTTCATGCAAAGCTTGTTATCTTGGATTAAATCAACGTCACGTGCAAAGCTCGTGATCTTGGATCGTTGACATCATGTGCAAAGCTTGTGGGCTTGGATTTGTCGACATCACGTGTAAAGCTCGTGATTTTGGATTTGTCGACGTTACGTGCAAGGCTCGTAATCTTGAACTTGTCGATGTCACGTGCGGGGCTCGTGATTTTGAACTTGTCGACACCTCTATGATGTGTCTCACGACAATTACCTTAGGTCTTCTTAATGCTTATGGGCTTGACTTGCGGCCTTTTTGGATTTTCACTATGTGGGCCATATTTTATATCTTTTTGTAACTTGTAAACGGCCCACTCCCACTGGGATAATTTTGGGTGTCAACATATACCCCCTTTAAAAAGGAATAAATTTGAATTTATTTCTTGTAAAGGTGTACCTTTATCTGTGTCACGAATCCCTAGGCGATGATCATGCTTTTCTGTCCTTTGACGTCCTTTCGAGCAGTCCCTACGAATTCTTCACCCAATACCTGTTGGACACATCACCTTGTATCTTCCCAAACAGTTGTGACTTTTCAAATCGTCTTCTTCATCAGTTATTCTTGTAAAAACCTTGTTTCATTGTCGCGTCTTCTTCTCCAACCCTAAAAAATCCTTTCTTGAACCCTTTTTCGATCTTGATCCATCGCTTCTTATGGCGTCCAAGAAATCTGAATATTCAGCCAGCGATTACATCGCAGCCTTTGATAAGTTTAAAGATGATTCGCGCACTAGTAATTGCTTTTTTCATTTACTAAAAGCTGTCGAGGATGAATGCAACTGTTTCTCTCTGGGCCCCAGTTTCATGGACCATCTCAATATACCTATGAATCTCCAATTCCACTTCCCGTATAAACACAGTGAGACTTTGGCACTGCAACATTCTTCTATTACGGATGTATGGTCCACCGGGTCTTCTCGATTTCGAGGTTTCCCTTCTTACGAAGAGGATTTTCACAAATGGTTTATTTGGTTGAAGGCCGACCAAGAAACTCAACTTTTATGGACAGTTGTCGGAATCGACATTGCTCTCGAGGTTAGTATATCATCTTACGACCTGGAACGTGGGTTATTGGGCTCCGCCATCACTTTCTGGTCCTCTTCCAGCAACTGTTTCTTTTTTTCTTGGGGCCACATGTCTATCACTATGCTCGATGTGTTTGCCATAGCAGGTTTTGAATTGGTTGGTCACGCCGTCGAGAGTTTACCTGTCTTGTCCACTCCTTTTATTTCTAAAGATATTCGGCATACAATAATTTTCTATCTCGATTTCATCGAGTTTTGGGTCCTGTAACCCAAGATGAGCATATTTTTTTTCTTGCTCTTTTTGGTTGTCAAAATATGTATTTTTAGTCCTACCCTTAAAGTTTGCAAAGACTATCTGCAAATCGCCGCAGCCCTGGCCAAGGGACAACGCCTTACATTGGCCCCTCTTGTTCTTCTTGAGTTTTATATAGAGGCTTTATTCATGCTTCTCGGGTGATGAAGTTTGAGGACTCGGAACTATTTCGGCGCTTTTGGATACTTCAAGCATGGATGGCTTTGTATTTCTCTTCCCTTTTAGTAAAGGTGATCGTGATCTTCCCTATTTATCTCTACAAGGGTATAGAAGACACAGTACCTTTACCCTTGGGGTGTCGATTCTTGAGCCATCACCCTTGATATATTGCTTCTCAAGCGCCTCCTTTTATCTTCTATCTTGAGCTTTCCTTAAACTGAACCATGATCGAGTCATTTTCTTTAAATATGGCCATGGGGAGTTTGATTATTTGTTCGATCCGGCTCGATTCAATCTTTATAGGCCTTTTTGGACTTGTGCTATATCTGTAGTAAATCTTCCTATATGGACTTCATTGAAGGATCGATTCTATCCTAGGTTTTAGATATATTTTCCACAATATTGTGCTAGAGAATTTGGACTCTGGCAAGTAATTCCCATGCCAATTCCTTATTCAATGGGCTTCTAAAAGGGACCAAGAAGAAAGAATACTCTCTCAAGAATCGAAGCCTACTTCTTTGTTGTATTGAAATTGCTAACATAATGTGCACCCATTACAGTCTGCAGACCTCCCTAATGGTTTTAGAGCCTATCTAGGATACCGCTGAATGGCAAACTTGGTGGTATTCCTTTGCATTTGAAAGTACATACAAAGAGGCCCTCCGGTCCGTGATTGGTCGTATGGGCGTGGAGTGGTTCTAAGAAACCGATTATCCAAGGTATATACACCACCATTCTACATTTTTATTCAATTTCAATCCGGTGCATCTTCTAACTTTCCATATCCTAACTCGAAATAGATGAATACTACGGCGCTTGAAGGTGTCGATGCTCTGAAAAATCGTCTTGATGGTAAATCTCTGTCTTTCTTCCTCTGTGTCAACTCACCTTATCCTCTTCTTTCTATTAGTTTGTTGCTTATAAGGTCTTTCTCTTTTCTGGATTGTCTCTGGGATAAACGAAGATGAAACGTTGGAAGAGATGATATCATTTCTGAAAAGGAAAAGGAAAAGATCTTCTCCTTCTTCTCCAAGAAAGAAGTCCAGCACTTTATCTGTCGAACCATCTATTGAGCCGGTTGCACGTGATATGGTTTCTTCAAAACCCATTGCTTTTGGATAAAGGTCCGAGAGATAGCATCTCTGTTCCCGCAATTCATAACCCTATTACCATCTTGGCATCTACGGCTTTCCTTCTATCGAGCGAGTTAGCAACATCTCAATTCCATCGACTGGTATTTCTAGTACCACACTAGCCGCAACTACCTTGATCTCTTTCAGCACCTCTTGCTACCAATTCGATGGCATCCCAAGTACAGCTCTTTACTCAGCCTGGTTTATCCACTACCGTGACCCCTGGTAAACTTTTGTTATTATCTGTTGTATTCTCGCCTGTCTTGTTTACTGGATTTATTTATATTCTTCTTCTCTTTCCAGTCATACCAGCAATTGTTCCCACTTCTTTAGTCGTTTGAACTACTCCAGTCCTTGGTTCCACTTTGTAGGGACCACTGTTGCTCCTAATGTGGTTGGACGTGAGACAACTATGTTTGAGATAGGTACATGCCTTTCAAACGTTACGTTGTCTTCAATTCTAATCATGATACTGAGATATCATTCTGATTTTGCAGCATGTGGTCCATCGACAAATATTATGGTTCAATGGACCACTATCAATCCTTCCACAATCTCTCCGTTGACGTCTACTACGGTGTTCGTAACTTCAGCTTTCACAACTAACTCTACTGAAACTTTATCATCGACGTCTGTCTCACCAACTCCTTATCATTAGTCAACCACCGCTTATATGGGCAAGGCAATGCATGCTATGAACGAAGCTGAGTTTATTTTGGCATTTAATCCATATGACTTGTCGCCTCATTCTGGTCAATCAAAACTGGCCATTGTAAAAAAGAAAATGGAGTTGACGCTTTTTAGACTTCTCTATAGGAGGATTTGCGAGGATGTCGTATGATGCCGTAGCCTTAGAGTAGTTCAAACTCCTCATTGAGTGTCTTAGAAATGACAATGGTGAAGTTATGTCTATTCTTTCTTGCACTCAAGGAACAACTCAAGATTTTCTCCCAAGAATTTCAGACTTTGTTTGATAAGTATCAATAACTCTTGGGCCCGCGTCACGAGAGGTGTCTATTCCCACATAAATATATGAAGAACAGGCTGATATTGTGAAGGAGGCTAGTGAAACAGTAAGCACTTTCGTCGTGAGTCCCTTGAGTTATTACGGACGAGGTAAGTGTCCTTGTCGAGAAGGAAAGGCATCTTATGGAAATCCTCGAAGAGACTCGGACAAGCGATGAAACTTTGTCAACAAGCATAAATTGAGCAAGAACTGCGCCATCATGTCGGTGTCTTGAAAAATTTGAAGCAGCAAGAACACATACAGTAGTGAATTCCAGCGATAGAGCATCATCAAAATAATGGTGTATGTACTTGAGAGATGAATAGACTAGAATCTCAACTGTTTTTGCTTCAACGAGGAATTGATGACTTTTTGTCGAATAAACCTTCTTCTTCTTAATAAAATATCCTTATTTTTATTGAGTGTCCTACGTGTGCCCACGATCATTCATAACCAACTTTGATAATGGATCCCAAGCCTTGTGCCTTTGTTTATGTGCACGTCACCGTTAGTGGGTCTAACTCATCGGCCAAATGAATTAGTATAAATACCTAATAGTCGTTAACAAACTTCATTACTTAGCCCATCACAACGGCTAACTTTTCTTTTCTCCAACCAATGCTCAAGCTCTCCTTCACCTGAATTGTTTTGAGAAACTTGGAGTTTTGAAACGACAAGGACGCCTTTCCTTATCCTTTTTGGATTACGATACAAAAGCTCGTCACATGATACTAGGTCTGTATCTCAAATCAACACCCCTACCATCCATCTTTACCGAGCATTTTCCACGACATTATAAGGAGGTTCTTCCTATTAGTCGATCTCGACTTAGCATCTCTGCTTGGGTATCACCAAATCCTCACTTCAACCTCGTTATCCATGCTATGAAGAATAATTTTCTCGGTGGTACCAAAGGATGAAACCAGAAATGTCCAGTATTTGAAAAGCGGCAAAGATAGAGGAGGCCTTATCACTAAGCTGTCTTTTCATAGATCCTATGGAATCTGGGTTTATCGGAGACTTTTTACTGTCTCTCTGGTCACCATCAACTAACTGCTTTTTCTTGCCCCCTAGTCCGGTAACCATTACTTTGCTTGATATGTGGTCATTGACTAGCCTATCACCTTTTGTGAAATTTTATAATTAAAAGTCGTGGTCATGTCCAGATTTTTGTGGTATCTCTTTCGTTGATCTCTCATTTTTTGACTTCATCAAGAAATTTAGCAAGCCAAACGGACCCATAACGCCTCAAGAACATGTCACATTCCTACTTTGTTGGCTCTATCGATATGTCTTTTGCACCACCTCCATATCATATGGGTTTATGAACATCGACATGCCCTTACTCGGGGTGTTGATGTGGGGTTAGGTCAAATGGCCTTGTCCGCCTTGTACAAAGGCTGGATCGATGCACAATCTTCATTGTTTAGTGTGCGTCCTAACCCTTTCATTGGTTCACTTGTGGATATTGCATGGTTGGGTTTGATCATATTTTCCTCATATGTTCACGCCTTATGGTTCTACACCCGTCGATTGGTATGATGCACATAAGTAACCCATAAAGACTGTTTTTGGCCCTTGGAGGTTTTGTAATGTTTTTTCTCCAGCCAATTGGAGGGCTTTCGATCTTGAAATACTTTCTAGGTATTCTGTTTACCCCGAAAGACTTCACTTTTCATAGGTTTGGCGTAAACTTTGTGTGTGATCCATCGACTATTCAACATGATACCTCTATATTTTGGGTAAGCATCCTTATTCCCACCGATTTTCCACTGGAATTCACTTTTGGGGAAAGATTTTCTATTGGCTTGAGGCATACAACCCTCATTACTGTGCTCGTCAATTTAGATTGGTGCAAGGTATTCCTATGCCAATTATCTACTCGATGAACTTCCCTTATCCTTTGTCTCCGCGGAATGATACCCTGTCATGTTACAATGAGGTTGCCAAATATATCTTGGGACAATTCAAACTTGTCGATAATTTCACCACTCCGTATGGTTCAATGTCATTTAATTAATGGTGGGATGAATATAAGGCCTTGCTTTTTCCTCGAAGACTTGGATTTTGCCTTGTCGAGGATAACCTTGCTCCCAATGAGATTGTTACATCCTTTTAGACAGTTTCCTATGCCCGATATGCCCTTATCTCTGAGCACTCCATCATTATCTTTCCCGACATTGATGAATTTTTAGGTGAATCAATGGACGAAGTGAGTTCTACTATGGATCATTCTTCCCTTAAAGCTCCTCAGGTTAACAACATTCGAGTCATTGAGGATAAACGTCCTTGATAAGCAACTTTTTCCCTCCCACTAATCATGACGAGATTCGCTCGAAAGGTGTTCAATTTTATGGGCTTTTAAAGGAAGGGTACGATGTCATTTGTGATATTCCAGAGATCGAAAGCAAAGTCAGGTCTTTACTCGGTTATCTGACTAATTTACCTTATCCTTTACCTTGTCGAGCTCTAGACTTTGCTCTTTATGAATTCTACGATTCATTCAATGTAACTATGAAGGCTTTTAAGGCAGGGGCTTGAATATGTTAATGACATCAAGGGCAAAGAAAAGACCTTGAGTCTTAAAGAAGAAGAATTAATCAAGGCCCGTAAGGTCTTTGAGGCATTCTGCATTGATGAAAGTATTTCTCTATCGGCGCACTTTGATCATAGCAAGGCTATATTAAACCTCGAGCGACCATGAAACAACCGAGCAATCGAGGTGGAGGATAGCCAAGCTAGAAAAAACGAAATCCTAGAATTAAACCGTGATCGAGAAGTCCAACTTCACGGCTTCGTTTTGGCCCTTGAACAACGTTTCGTTTAATTTGCGATTTCTTTCTCTTGCCTTCATGTCATTAACGCCGGGAATAGCACTAATGTAAATATCTTTATTGCTCGACTTTGCTTTTTATCTGAATAATCATAGTCTGCTTTGCTTTGATGGCATTATTGACCGAACTGCTCTCTCTTTTGTTCTTGAAAAGACGCCTGTGTACAATCTTCTGTACTTGTATTTAATGAATCGATGACGGCGTGATCACTTTATATCGGTGCGATTTACTTCTGTTGTCGTATGGGTATTCGTTTGAGTGATAGTTGAATCCCATCGGTACACGTGTAAATCATTGAGCAGCTAAGAATAATTATCGATGCGTTTTTTCCCCAAATCTTGCTTTGTGACCTTCAAGGAATAAATATCCATTACTCGCAATGTTCCAATCCTAGTATGTCTGGTTGATCAATCGTATATGAATGTGCCCACCGAGATATTCGTCCACGTCGATCAATCTTCTCGTACCGATTCGTGACGATTTGGGACTCGATTTGCAGGCTATAAATAGTAGGCTTATTGCAATCAAGACTTCATCACTTGACTTTGAATTTCAACCCCTCATCTTCTAGAGAAACCCCTTTCTTTTTTTTGTGCCGATCGTCGATGGAGTGCGGTGCCTCATCATCAACCTCGAGTGCCCGTAAGTTCAAGGCCTTGTGGAAGGAGATTATCTCCTACCGAGCCTCACTTACGCCTGTCCTAGTTGTCAAGCCCCGTGCGATGTCCAAGGTCGAGAAGTTGATTCGCAAGGGAGACCCAATGACCTTCCTTCCGATCATCCTTTTCTTGTAGACTATGAGGAGTTCGTGACCGTCTTCGAGCATGGGGTGTCCCAGTTCCGGGACAATGAGAAGGCCATCCGTGCGTGCCGTCATGGAGCATTTGTTCGAGAGTATCAAGGAGGAAAGTGAGCATGCTGATGGGGTGTACAACACACTTTGTGACATGCAGGGGCCAACTCTACTTTTCCCGAAAGCATCTTAACAAATATCGAGAGCCAATCGCTGAAAGAGATTCGGGGAGCAGAGAAGAAACCGAGGCGAGGGAGTTCCTTGCCCCGAGAAGGATGAAATTGAGATGGACCTCTCGATGGATTCTCGTTGTAAAATCTTTGTCAACTCCGCTTCCACGTCCCTAGGTAGAATGGCGAGAGGTCGGATGAACTAATGGAGTCCCACCTTGTAGTTATCCGACGGCTTAACAAATGGTGTCAAACCTAGATGAGATGCTCCCCAAACTCGAGGAGGCCAAAGAGCAGGCTGAAGTGGCGAATCAGCGCTGGAGGAGCGAATGCAGCACTTCATGGCCCGCTTTAGAGATCATGTTGGTCTCGGCCTGGGAGAGTGAGGATAGCTGGCATGTCTGGGTTCGGAAGGAAGGAAGGAAGGAAAGAAGAAGAAGAAGAAGAAGAAAACCAAAACAAAGTCTTTTTTTTTTTTAATCTAATCTTTTTGCTTGTGAATGAAACTGATTTACGTAGAATTTTCAGTCTCTTCTTTCTCCATGTCTCGCATCTCCCACATAGTAGGATAATACTTCTTCAAATATTTTCCATTAATAGTCGGGAAACTCCCTTCCGTTGATGTCCATTAATCGATAAGCATTTCCGACAAATGCTTCAGCTATCATAAATGATCCTTCCCAAGTTGGTGACCATTTACCAAACTTTTCACTTTCCCAAAACTCGTTGGCAAAATGGTCTTCCAGACTAAGTCATCAATTTCGAACTATTTATCTGTTACATGTTTATTATATGCTTTGGCAACTCTATCTTTCTAGAGGATTAGCTTTTCCAAGGCAATCGCTTTATTCTCTCCCAACTCATCGGCGTTGGCGAACATTAACTCGTCATATTCCTCCTTGGCCAAGTTATTTTGAAGTTTGACTCATAGGAATTGAACCATGACTTCAACAGGGAGAACTGCCTCTTGTCCGTAAGTGAGCATGTATAGGCTAGTTCCGGTAGCGTCTTTTGGACGTTCTATAAGCCCATAATACAGTTGACAACAACACATCTCATTCTCTGGGATTATCCTCTAGGTGTCGTTTAATTAGCGCAATGATGGATTTGTTGGAGGCTTCTGCTTGGCCATTGACTTGGGCATAATAAGGAGTTGAATGAATCATATTAATGCCTCTAGCCTTGGTGAAACCAATCAACTCTTGTCCAGTAAAAACCGTGCCTTGGTCCGTAGTTATAGATTCTAGAATGCCAAATCGATGGATAATGCACTCCTTCATGAACTCTTTTACTATCTTTTGTATTATATTCTTATCTGAGGCTGTTTCAACCCACTTGATAAAATAGTCGGTAGCAAACAGAATGAAGCTATGTTTTCTATCTGAAGGGGGTAGATTTTTCCTATTATATCCATAGCCCAGCCTCTAAATGGCCAAGGTTTGATAATAGGTTTCATTACGGCTGCAGGAACATATTGAATGAGTCTGTACATTTAACAAGCTTCACATCTCTTAGCATAGCTTATGCAGTCTTGGGTAATAGTTGGCCAAAAGTAACCATGTCGACGGAGTAACCACTTCATTTTTGTCCCTGATTTATGGACCCACATATGCCTTCATGAACCTCAGGTCATTGCTATCACAGATTCTTGTCATCCTAAACATTTGAGCAATAGCCCACCCACGGTCTTCTGATATAACTCATCTCCAATCATTAAATAATTGAAGGCTTTTCTTTTGAAGTTTTTATCAGTAGAAATTGGGTTATTGAGATACTCTATAAATGGGGTTCTCCAATCTTGGGTTACTATTTTGTCGACAAATCGTGTTATTGACAAGAGTGTCTCATCGACTCTGTAAACATGACTCTATTGTCCATCAATGGTAATACCTTGGTCTGAGTAATCATATGGTCAATAAGCTTTTTGATATTTTATAATCGGAAGCCATTTGTGCCAAATCATTGGCCTCGACATTATGCTCTCTTTTAACATGGATCAACTCAAAGTCGTCAAAGTGATTCAAGAGGCTCCTTGGCCGATGAATAATAAGATATAATATTCTCATTAAGACACTTTGGTATTCCTCGGATAATTACTTTACCACTAATTGAGAATCCCCTATAACTTTGACGAAACTTATTTTCATGTTGGCCAAGATGTTTAAGCCAATGATTAAGGCTTCATATTCGACCTGATTATTGGAATATTCAAAATCCATTTTGAATATAAGTTTCGTTTTTCTGTCCATGAGGGGATATTATCGTGATCCCAGCCCCAAGCAGACCAGGGGTTCTGGATCCATCAAAGTAAAGCTGCCATGGGTCCACGTGAGCGTATCCCTCACAGCTTTCATCTCGTACTTCAGGATATTCCGTAATGAAATCTGCTATGGCTTGTCCTTTTATTGCTTTGAGTGGTACATAGACCAGATTTATTTCGATCAAAGCAAACGCCCACTTAGCAATTTGGCCTTTAACAATAGGCCGAGTCAACATGTACTTAATCACGTTTGTTTTACATATTATATGTACCGTAGTCGGCAGTATATAATGACGTAGTTTTATACATGCATAAAATAATGACAAGCATAGCTTCTCAATTGTAGTGTATCTTGTTTCGGGGATCATTCATCAACCAACTCAAATAATACACCGCTTGCTCTTTGCCTTCACCATTCTCCTGCGTCAAGATACACCCGATGGTAGTATCGGTAGCGGCCAGGTACAATTTTAATGGTTGACCCGCTTTAGGCGGCATCAATCTTGGCGGATTAACTAAGTACCGCTTGACTTGGTCAAAAGCATGTTGATGTTTGTCCTCCCATACAAATTCTTCTTGACTTTTCAACTTCAACAATGGGGAAAACACCTCAATTTTTCCTGACAGGTTAGCAATAAATCGGCGCAAAAATTTATCTTTCCTAAAACCATATGAAGTTGCTTTTTGGTTGTGGGGGCGGCAATTCTAAGATGGCTTTAGCTTTATTCTTATCGATTTCAATTCCTCTCTAATTAACCAGGAACCCTAAGAAGTTACCAGCCCTTACTCCAAAAGCATATTTCAATGGGTTCATTTTCAAGTCGAATTTCGTATCCTAATAAAAGCTTGTTCTAAATAGTTTAAATGACATACTTGATCTGATTTGACAATGATATCATGATGTAGACTTCCATAAATTTTTTGATCATGTCATGAAAAATAAAATTCATAGCCATTTGATAAGTTGTCCCTGCATTCTTTAATTTAAATGGCATGACGAGCCATTCAAAAGTATCAATAGCCCCAGGACACCTAAATACAGTTTTATGGATGTCCTCTTTAGCAATGAATATTTGATTGTAACCTAAATGACCATCCATTAACGATATAATTTCGTTCCCCGGCTGAATCAACTAGCATATCCGCCATTGGCATCTGGTACTCATTCTTAGGAGTGGCTGCGTTTAAATCTCGGAAATCAATGCGGACACGTAGCTTCTCATTCTTTTTTCTTTATCGGGACTATGTTAGACAACCACTCAACGTATCATGCCGTCCTAATAAAACCTGCTGCCAGCAATTGCTTAACTTCTTCTTTTACTTTAAGGATAACCTCCGGGCGAATCGTCTGGGCGGCTATTTATGAGGCTGAACCCCTTTTTTATGGGTAGTCGGTGTTCGACAATATCTCTCTGCTTAATCTTCGCATTTCTTTATAATCCCAGTCAAAACAATCCTTATACTTCTTCAAGAGTCTTATCAACTGAGCTTTGAAGTTATCATCAATCGACGAACTTATGTAAATAGGGACGATGCTCATTACCTAACCCAAGGTTGACCTCTTGCAATGGGTCTTGAGTTTCAACTGATTTTTCACTTTCTTTTATGGGTGACTCCTCAAATTCAAGGATTCCATCGACAGCTTTTGTGGATTATTCTGCAAGCTTGGCACGATAGGCGAGTACCTCTCAATGAGGTCTTTTGACAATATAAGGTTCTCCATGGATAACCTCATTTAATTGTCTTTGGCGATTGACTCTTGGGACCCACTCCACGATCCCTCTATCAAAGCGATAGAATGCAATACTATTGGGGTCAACGAGAGATGGCTTCTTGATGGATACACTTTGTTTTCGGTGCCAATGCATGTGTATAGGTTATGCGTGACTTAGCGCTTGCTTTGACGTATTCTACTTTATCTCCATTCCAAAATGCTAGCATCGATGGAGAGTTGATGGTATGCATTGATTACAATGGATCCATCTCGGTCCAATAGCAAATTGTAAGATCCATCTGCATTAACCATACAAAAGGGTGTCCTGGATGTCTTGGTGCCAACGGTCAAGTCCGCAATGAAAATTCCTTTAACCCGGAGACTTCTCCAGTAAAGTCGGAAAATTGGATGTTCAAAGGAATAATCTCCTCATCATGCCTTCCCGTTTCTTGTAGAAACGATATGGGATGAGATTTAGTGTAGATCCTCCGTCCACTAATACCGAGACACCGATCGGCCATTAACTTTTGTATTGATATTCAGAGCCCTCAAATGGTTTGAACCCTTGGGTGGAGGTTTCTCAAATTCAACTACCTCCTCTATATCAAAGTGAAATTCTGCTTTTTCTTTTTCTTGCATTGTAATTTCTTACAGTATGACCTAGCTCCACCATCATAACTTTCGAAGGTTCGATGGAAGACATACTTGAACCATGCAAGAACTTAATGGCGAGATTGATCTTGACAATTGTTGTGGTTCGCATCGTGCACGCTCAATGTCTTGCTTTGGTGAAGATTGCTTTGGGGTCGACCAGGATGTCGACACTTGAATTCTTGGTTTTCTTTTCCAGACTAAGTTTCTACATTTAGGGTACTTTGGCTTGACCTTTTGTTCTGCGATTAAGGTTGGTCCGACACCTTGATGTAAACTTGACTTACTTGTTGTTGGAGCTAATACCCTTTTTTTTTCCTCAACATTCTCCTTTTTTGAGTCCGCGTTAGATTTGGATTACGATTTTGGGTTTGGCGGGCCTCATACCATTGACCTACAAGTGGGTCTCTTGGCACTTCGGGGTTCGTCGGCGTGATGGATGAGGGTCTGTGCAAAGATCCTCTTGATCGGAGAAGTCGAACCCCATCCACTTGGCTCAATCTTCCCATTGTATGCGAAGGTGGTTAAGCATAACTAACATAATAATCATATTTACCACTAGGTTCTCTCAAAGTACCAATAGTCGGATCACCTTCTTCGTACCTTTGCTTGAATGACTTAATAGTCCTATTATGGCTTCGGCGACCTCTATGATGATTAACCCTCCTAGGAGGAGTTTGTTCATCATATGAATCAATGAGGACCAAATTGCGAAATCCGTCAACAACTTCACTAGGCGGACGTCTTCGACCAGTTGGAGTAATGTTTGTCTTGTTCCAATAGTCGTCTACACTTTTCGCAAAAAAGCGATATGGCTGATGTCCCCAGTATTTGCCTTAATGACACCATTCCTACCATTACGAGAAAAGGATCGATATCAACTTCCATCGAGGACTTACCTTTGTCCTCGAGAATTTTATCTTCCCTCATTTAATAGCTTCACCGGGCGTTTCTTTTAAATACAAAGCAGTCATTGGTGGCATGGCTCCATGAATAATGCCATTTGCAATACTTCTTTCCGCTAATTTTTCTTTGGTGGGTAAAACCTGACCCTCCGTCAATCTGATTTGTCCGTTAGCTAATAATAAGTCAAATATTTCCTCCGTCTTGTTGATATCGAAAGAATAAAAAATAGGTTCTTTAGTCTTGAACATGAGGTTAGCTTTTCTTTAACTTTTGCTGGCTTTAGAGCTTTACGGATGTACAGCTTATCGATCACCATTTTAGCGAGAGCCACATTTGCTATATCTGCTGATTCAGTTTCATCCTCGCTTTTGTCGGCGTTAGCCCAACGAACTTCACCACTGTTGACCATACCTTTTGTCTTTTTTTCTAAAGGAGACTTTCATGCTTAGTAGCTATGGTTGATAACTAGAATAGACCTGAATATGGTTGTCCAACCATTCTTTCTTAGATTTCAAACTTCAGTCCATTAAAAGTGATGTTCGTGAAAGTCTTTTCAAGTAAAGGGACTAAACACTAATTTCTTGCTCTTTTAAATTTGAAACGAACCGATCAACAGATTCATTAGCTAACTGTCTCATGGTCGATAGATCTACTACCGACAAATGCAGGTACAGCTCTTTGAAATTGGCAATGGAATAACCTTTCCATTTGTTCCCATGATGTAACCGAATTTGCAGGTAAGGCGTTATACCATGTAAACGTGGTTTTTGACAAGGATAAAGGAACTAACCTCAACTTCCAATAATCAGCATGAGTCGCATCACCACATTGAGCTAGAAAATGATTAACATGTTCAAAAGTGGACTGATCTTCCTCTCCAATGAACAATGTAAATTCTGACATTTTAAAACTTCTTGGATCGATATACTATCCATCCAATCAGGGTATGGTTTTCTATACATGTTTGGGAGGTATCCCATATTATGACGATATCCTCTCATTCAGGGGTCCACTTTGCTAATTGATTTTGCACTTGACCCACAACAGTAGCAGGAGCTACAACATAATTAGGTGGCAATGCTTGATTCAAATTTTGATGAGGCAATTGGTAGAATGACTGCTGTGGTAACTGTGGTTGTTGTTGAGGTGGTGGGTGCATTAGCTATGGTATGTTGTGAGCAATCATATGTGGATTGACCGGTGGGTTTAAGCTGTCTGGCAATGGTTGCTGGATTACATTTGGACCCATAAAGGGTGGAAAAGGTTGATTCACGTTAGGCCTTTGCAGGTGGGGTGCCCGACGTTGTGGCTGAATGTTCATCTGTTGGATCTGTTCTTGCCCCTTAGGCAAGGGTGTTGCAAGATTATGAACATCTAAGACTACGGTGGAGGATTTACGGATCACGGGAGGGCCATGGACCCGAGTAACTTGATGTCCTCTGTGGGGTTTTGATCAATCATCGATTGTCGAACAATTCCTCCATTTGGGTCCATGCTAGCGTTAGGTAATCCCTCACTAGGTGCTATTGGCAAAGTTTCTTCCCTTGGTAATATTCGAATAGGTGGGATCGGAGATGTACTTTGCATCATTATTCCAAACGTATTCTGGGACCCCTTGATGCTAACGGAGATCCTGTTCTCGATTGAGTTGGTGCGATGGACCCTCCATGTTGACCTTGCGTGCATTCATGATAAGTGTTAATAATAAAAGGCCTAACCACTTCAATCATCGTCTTACCACATAATCAGCAAACTCGTTCTAAGTTTTTTCGATAGTCCGCCTCATGGTAGAAAGTGCAACTGGTGTGAGCTCGGTTTGTCTTCTATCTTCAACACGCTACATCAACATATCTGTGACCTCCTCTCGAGATTGGTTAGCAACCTCGGTATGAAGAAGTTGAGCAAATGATGTCTCAGCATGAGTATTATCTTCCGCCATCGATGCAGCTTGCGTCGGTGGTATTATTCGAGTTGGTTCTACTCCGGGTTCGTGGAATAGCACTCTCTCTACTTAACTCAATAAAGGTCCCATCGGGCGTGCCAAAAGATGTTTCGCGGTTTTTACTCCGTCGAAAGTCTTTCACCGAACGCTGCATTTTAGATTTTATTAAGGGAGACCAGGATCCTGAATCAAGCTTGGATAGAGAATGTCAAATCGTTTATTAATCCCAATTTAGATCTTACACTCTGACTTGATGCAATACTAGACTCGATAATACTAACAATGAAACGACAACTTGCAAATGTTGAAATTAAGTTATGTCGGAATCTAATCAACGACACAACTTCAAAGTACGCCAAAATTTAATCAATGACGTAGCTTAAGAAAATATGGCTGGAATCTAATCAACAGCTATAATCTAAACACAATGCGAATTTAATCAACGACACTAAACTGGTGGCACAACATTGGAATTTAATCAACAATGTTGAACCTGATAAAGACCCTCGTCGGAATTGAATCTGCAATAAAGAATCTGAAGGCTACGATTAAAACTACTCCTAATACGTTAAGGATAAAGACTAGATAAAAGATGTGTTATGTTTGTTGAAGAAGGCCCCTCTACGTTGGAAATCCTTGAGTATTTATAGAGTAGCTTGATAACTGTTGACCGCAGTTCTCCTTGAAAGTTGTTTTCCACCTCCCTTCGTTTCGCGTTTTAACAGCTTCCTGACTTATCGACATTGCTTACACTCCTTGGGCTTCACGTAGTAGCTAATTTTTTTCCACATGTCTCTTTATTTCTTCCTTGATCTTCACCCTCACGGTCATATCTGTACCTTTTGACACGTGTAAATGAATTTTCCACCACGTATTACCATGATTTCGTTGCAAAGCTCATGATCTTGGATTCATCAACGTCCACGTGCAAAACTCGTGATCTTAGATTAAATCGACATCACTTGCAAAGCTTGTGGTCTTGGATTTGTCGACATCACGTGTAAAGCTCGTGATTTTGGATTCGTCGACGTCCGTGCAAGGCTCGTGATCTTGAACTAAATCGATGTCACGTGCAAGGCTCGTGATTTTGAACTTGTCGACACCTCTATGACGTGTCTAAATAAACAATTACTTTAGGTCTTCTTAATGCTTCTAGGTCTAACTTGCTGCCTTTTTGGATTTTCACTATGTGGGCCATATTTTATATCTTTTGTAACTTGTAAATGGCCCACTTCCACTAGGGATAATTTTGGGTGTCAACACCTTGTATCACTTTAGATCAGTTTATCTGTAAGTTTCTATATCACTTAATAGATTACCAACCAATATACGTTTGGCTTAATCATTTTGTTTATATATTGGTGGTAACTCCCTTAAGCGCGGACTACCGTCCTTGCGGAAGAGCACATTATATATTTAATTTAAATTACTAGTGAGATCTCTCTGAAGCAGGGAATAACACCCTTGTGGAAGGTCACATTACAATTTTTAGTTCAATTACCAGTGGATCTCCCTTGAGCACGGACTATCGCTCTTGTGGATGGTTTTTGTTTTCTTTTTGTTCTATTTATAGTTTTAAATATTGTTTGTGCTTTCTTCATTATTCAAGTCCATAAATTATTTTTATGTTTATAGAATAATCAACAAACGTGAACATTTAAATTAAATATAGATCACTTTTATAATCATTTCTAAGTATTTATTTCTTAGAACTTGAAACTCTTCTACCTTAATCTCTTTTCCTTGTGTGTGTGTGTGTGTGTGTCAAATAAACCAATTTTAGAAATTTTTGAACTGTCGCAATTAATACAAACTTTCTATTTATTAGTTTGATTAAGGATATGTATTTAATGAAATCTTTGGATAATGACTCGTTTATTGAGGAAAAAATGGGGTAAAAAAAAAAAGGACAACCGGGTTTGAATAGCTTGAGTATGGGTGGATCAAATTTTGATCCATTTAAAACGATTAATTTAAGACAGATTCGTATTGAGTAGAACATACAAACTAACCCGATCTGATTGCCAAGTAGTGAGCCAAATTTTGAATTTGGGACTCAAGTTTTGAATACGGTTATTTACACTAGCGATATGACAAATTATTAGCGTTATGCACGAAATGATAATAAAATCTCAAATATTAAGAAGAGTGCCTAATAGTTTGATGACCACTTCAATTGACTTAATATGCTAATAGAATCAGACTATTATTGTAATAATGGGCCTCGAACCCAACCCGTATCTCTTGAAGCCAAGCCCAAGCCCAAGCCCAAGCCCCAACCCATCTATTTCCTCTCCAACAGACGAAGTAGTGAGAGTGAGCTCGTACGTGGAAGGAGAAGAGGAAAAGAAAAAAGAAAATAATCCAGATACCTCGACAAGCCAAATCAACTCTGAATTGCAACACATACTTAGTATTCAAGCCAATTATTCATCTAATCAGAGTAATTTTCAAAATTAAGACACAAATTCAAAGTTACGTTGATTTTGAACTGCGAGGTTTGATTGTGGAGTTATTAAGCTGTGGATTTTATATGGGAATAATAGTTGAGGGCGTTGTGGAGTTGTGGCATTTGACGAAAATCGATTTTGAAGTACAGTTTGATCGAAATGAATTTTAGAAGTTTGACGTCACGAGAATTATGTTATAAACAAGTTTTTTTCGTTAACGCGTAGATGTCAATTCATTGACAATTGAGCGTAGTTTTGTCAAGTTGTTTGTTGGAGTATTGTTTTATTTGGATTTTGATATCATTTTTGGATATTGATAAGAATACGAGTGCATTGGCTTGAGTAACCTTCGAGGTCGGTTTTCAGCTTTCCTAGGTGAGTGGCAATAAAAATTTAAGTATCGTATGAGTTATTAAAGTATGTTTGTTCCATAAAATTTGGATCATACATTTACTACGTTTTGGTAGTTGTGAGAACTAATATAAATACCGATTTGTGAACCAAGTTTATAAAATGAATTCCAAAATGCCGTGAGAAATGTATTGTGAAATATATATTTTTATGATGAACGTAGTTTGGAAAAATTATATATTTTGGGTTTATGAAACCTATTTGTGAAAGAACTACTAAAAGTTTTGACTTTGAGTATGGTTTATGAAAGTTATATGTATTGATTTGTGAAATGCTTTATAAATGCTTTCTATTTGATAAATTGAGTTGTGAAAGATTATTTGATTTGGCTTGTGAAACCAGTTTATGAGATGAATTATGATTTTAATTGTGGGATTATTGGAGAATGAGGTGTATGGTCATGTTGGTGTGATTAAAACCTATTGAGGGGAGACTATACATATTGTTATAAGGACATCCTACTAGGCCGAACCACCCGGCTAATATAAGTGGTAGACCTAACCCATGGAATAAATTTGGTCGCCTTTATCACGAACGTTAAACGTAGCCATAGTTAGATATTGAACATATATTAGTCGATATAATGAACCATCGACGTGAGATTTGGTGAGACTAATTAATGAAAGAGACCATTCTTATTAGAGTTATTAAAATTGATCAATAGACTGAACTATTGATATTTATTTTGACATTATTGATGAAATGAATATTTCAGATATGTATTAACTTTTGTTGAAAACATAAAACTTGTTTTTAACCTCGTATATATGCTATATAGTGGATTTTAATTAAATAAGTTTTGGTATCATGGCGTGATTTTATGTCTAACTTGGTTTGTTCAATGCACTTAACTAGTGATTGTCCAATGCTTGCGAAGATCCCCTTTCTATTCATCATGGCTAATCCAGATACAACTCTAATCACTCTTCTTTGCTTCTCTCGCTCCATCGTCTTCTTCATCATCTTTAACAGAGTTTCGTACTTCAAATGCTTCTAGAGATAGATTATCTCTATGAAGTCTCTCTTAACAATAAAGCAAAGATTTCTGAAACGCAACTTCCTCTCATGAACCCATACTCAGCCTTTGCCAAACCTGCATCATCTTTTTTCCCTCATTAGGTCTATAAAATATTTTATCCGCCATACTCCCAAAGAGGTCAAAGAATATGTCCATCTTCCAAATTTGACCAACACCCAATTCCTATCAACTGAAAAGGAATACTTTGTTATTCTTCAAATTTCTCCTAAATTTCCAAAATAGTAGATCCAACAAGAGTATTCGCATATTCACTATGGAGTAGTCCATCTTGCTCTCACCTTTCATGGGAGAAAAGGCTTGCCTGTTTATGGCAATAATGGCTCTTTTGGATCTTTGGGTTCCTAGAATACCAAAGATGCTTATATTAATCTTGTTCAAACTACCTTAAATGTTAGAATAGTCTTTGTAACCCTTTATCCAAATTTTAATATTACCCTTTCAAATCCCTAGCTATTTTCCTTCTTGAAAGTTCAACTTCAGCTTACTAGAGCACCTTAAACTGCTGATTCAATTGCTACAACTCTTCATTACCAAATGGTGTATAGAGTCCAAAATCATGCCCTAGATCTGAATTTCCAAAATGGAAATGAAGATGCACTATTCATATCCATGCAAAATGACTAAGCCTCCTGCATCCATGTTCCTCAGCAAATTCCAACAGAAAAGTTAGCCAAACTTCTCCCTGAATCCTGGATAACAAATTATGAAAAGCTCCACCAGAATAGCAAGCCTCTCCAGTCTTCAGACTCTGAATTCATCAGAAAAAGAGATGGTACTATAACTATCAAATTCAGCAAAAAGAAAGAAGAAACTCTTTCCATCTTTCCTACTATATTTATGATAGAACCTTGTTCCTAATCCAGTTCCTAATGAACCAGACTCAAAGAAGTTGGTGTAATACTTTAAAAGTGACGGACATTCTGTCCATCACTATAAAGATCCTCATGGTCACTATTTTTGAGATCCTTTTTGCCAATGCTCTTCATGCACTAATTCTCCAGATGAAGTAGATCTAGCTACCAAGCCAAAGTGAAAAGCTAGAAAGCCCAATGACAGCTTCTACAAAAAAAAATATTTGAATGGAGACCCAACCATTGATATCCTTGGAAAAATAGCAAATACCAGTTTATGGTATCATATGGTTCGACATCCATAATTACTACTTCCGAAAAAACTCTATCACCTCCAGCATCACCCCATATAAAAAATCTCTTATTTTCCTTTTTTACAAACCAATCTATAAGTGGGTAAAGAAGAATTCTTATCCACTTGAAATCCCAGTCCTTCCTAAAAACCCAAGCACCAGGCAACTTCCATCTATTTCCATGTTCAATGAAGCTGATTTCCCTCCTTTAAATCCTGTTGAAAGTTCTCAGCTTTCTTTTCCTACTACTGAGGAATTTACTGATCCATAGCGAAGATACCTTCATGCTCCAAAAATTCTTTCTCCCACTGATGTAGATGAACGTGGAAGACCAAAAAGAACACCTATTGTTGAGGCTGATCTAAATTGGCTATCGAAAACTCTTCCTCAAAATCAGGGCTTTTAAGACTATTGACTCTAAAATTGTTGATGTGCAACAAGAAATCCAAAATATGACGAGTCTACCAAAAAAGATGCTTGTGGATTTCTAGAAAAGGTTTCATGCTCGAATTAGGACAGTATCTTGGATACCATTATTTTGAAAGTCTAAAAAATGAAATAGAGAAACTCAAAAGGCAAATCAGTCTCCTTGAAGAAGGAAAATTTAAGCCTACTTGATTTTTCTCTATTCCAAGAATAGGATACTCTCCTCCACCACTGCAAAACTCTCTAGTTTTTGTTGCAGTTGCTCTTGCAGCCAAAACTTCTACCCAACGAGATAGAAGTGATATGACAAAAATGCAAAATCGCATTCGAGAAATAGTAAAGCTCCAAAAGGAAAGAATGAAACCAAAATCTGATCTTTGAGTCTTGTAGAGAACACGAAAAAGAATTCTGACCAACAGATGATGATCTCAAAACCCTTGGAATCTTTTACGAGGGATTTAAGCAAAGATTAACAAAACAATCTAGAACCTGTTTCAGAACAAAATCCACAAGAGTGCACTCCTCCAGAAATATCAAAGGTATCAAATTTACTAAATTCATATTCAAATCTAATTCTTCATGCTTTTCCTCTTTCTCTACTTTTCCAATTCCTTCCTTTGAATCTTTCCATATACCACCAACTACTCCTCCAATTTTCATGGTTGATCCACGAGAACAAGAAATGGAACCAAATTCATTTGAACCAGATGTTACTCAAATTAATTGTCCATCTCATATTCATGTTTCCCCATCCAAATAGTTCTTCACTCTTGATGATATTTTTATTCCAAATGGTTAGAAAAATTGGATGAATTCCATGCTTGGTTGAACACTAGAGCTCTTGTTGTTGAAAGCAAATATAATGTTCTTTTAGAATTTGCCACAAGATTTCTTTGGAAGCCTTAAACATTGGTGGCAAGCAACTTCGAGATAAACCAAATGACTTTTTTTTTTTTTGCAAGGTTTTTCTCAAGCCATTGGAATCATTTACTTATATTTCATAGGAAAATCTACTGATCTTCTTGAACTCAAAAGAAAAGAATATTTTAAAAGAAAATGTTGTTCTCTTTAAAAAAAAAAAGCACCTAGATCGCCATTACAAAGAAATGATTAAACTCTTTTATGGCCTAAGAACTAATCCGAATTTGAAACAAGTCTTCTTAACTTCCATTCCTAAAGAACTCTCTCAACAAGTTGAGAGATCTTTTCTCAATAAGCAAAAAATAATTGTTGATATTCCCTTTGGAGAATTACAACAAGAGATTCATCTTTGTTTTAATGAACTTTGCCTCCGAAGACAGATGATAAAAAATTACTTCAGAGACAATTGTGAACTTGATGGTGCTTGCTCCAAACAATATTTGAAGATCAAATGTTTAAAAAAGATTGTGATAGTTCCTACGGAGAATATTCAAAGAAAAACAAGCACTTCAAGAAGTATTGAGTGAAAAGATCTAAGCACTTGAAGGAAGAAGAAATGACGATTCCTGCGGAAATAAAGAAACTTCACATGACGCAAAAACCAAATTGTTGCTTCATCTACAACAAGAAGGGCCACTTTGCCACAAATTTTCTTTAGGCAAAAAGGGTCAGAGTCATCTAATTCATAATATCGAACTAGAGATAAGAATCTCTCTTGACAATGATGATATCGAATCCCTATTCTCTGTAGATGAAAATCTCACTAACCAAACATTTTGTATCATTCCTTGTTATTTTACTCCTAGTGAAACAGACTTTGACTCAAAACCTAAAAGAACTTTTCCATTTATCTTCACAGTCTGAAAGTCCGGACCCCAAGATATATTCCAGCCAACTTCATTATCCTCATTGTCCAGTCAAAATCTATTTTTCAAAGTTTGCCAAACCAATTTCAGTCATTGCCCTCATAAATACCAGTGCTAGTGCTTCAATTTTAGATACTAAAGTTCTTCTTGAAGAATAATGGACTTTCTATGTTTGGTATTTCAACTCTGCTTCAGGATATACTTTTTTTACAAATGTTAGTACCATACCTGTGTCTATTTAGTTTTTTTCTCGGTGCTCCATTACCACTAGAATTCTTGGATATAGTCTTCCCAATAAAGGCTTAATTATTGGGTGGGATATTATTACTCAACTTCCAAACTTAAAATTATCCCTAGAAAAGGACTTAAATATAGAGACCAATTCTCTTGAATTAAATCAATGCCAATTTTTCCATCCGGATAAATCTGTTAGATCCAATCATGCAAAAATTGTTGTAATCATGCTCAGAAAATTATTTCGAATTCTCCTGGAAATGTTCCCATCCTTTGTGGAAAAACCTAGAATTCTATATTCGATTCCCCTTCAAGAAAAATGAAGATATAAATCCTACTAAGGCAAGTTATTCGAGAATGAATCCAGAGCATTCGGCTCTTGCCCAAGAAGAATGCTCATAATTATTACAACAAAGCCTTATTGAAACTTCAAATTCTCTATAGACTTGTGAAGCTCTCTATGTCAATAAACGTGAATAGAGGTAAGATGAGATTAGTTATCAACTATCAACTTCTTAATCTCTTTCTCCAAGATGACAAATTCCCATCGCCTTTTCGAAATTCCCTTTTTGCGGAAATCACTAAAGCCCATATTTATTTAAAGTTTGATCTTAAAGCTGATTTACGGCAATTGGGCATTTACCCGATGATGATCTAAAACGGGATTACGTATTCCAAACCAACACTTCCAATGAAAAGTTCTTCCATTTGGTCTCAAGGTTACTCCTTCCTTATTCTAAAAGGCGATGTGTCGCATATTCCAGCCAATCTTGTCCAGTGCTATTGTCTATATTAATGACATACTACTCTATAGCCTAGACGAAGAATCTCACTTGTTGACTTCTAGACCAATTTGTAGAGATTGTAAGGAAACATGGCATTATGCTTTCTCGGAAGAAAATGACCATTGCCCAAACAGAAGTTAAATTCCTAGGCATGCACCTTAACAGAGGTACATATTGTCCAGGGCGATATTGCCAAGGAATTACTAAAATTTCCTGAAAAGGATTTTACAACCTAGCAAGTTCAATAATTTATCGAGATAATTAATTATCTTAGAGATTTTGTCCCAAACATTGCAAGATTGTTAATTCATTTGCAACTAATGTTAAAAAAGCATCCAATGCCATGGGGAAAGGCAAAAACCAGAGCAGTTCATGAAACTTAAAGAAATTATGCAAGATCTTCCCCTCTACAAATCCCATCCACGGGAAGAGAATTTTGCAAACTGATGTTAGTAATGAATATTAGGTGGCAATATTGTTCAAGAACTTTATGGTAAGCAACATCTTTGCGCTTACAAAAGTAGCAAGTTTTTTTTAGGCAGGAATGCACTATCACTCTACCTTCAAGGAAATTTCGACAAGAAAGAATGGGATAAAAATTTGAGTTCCATCTTATTTGCCACAATTTTCTAGTAGAACTGGATATGGCTTTTTTTTCCCAGATAACCAAATTCAAACAGAAGGAGATTCCTCATTCTCAGCTACTCGAGATGGGCTGAATGGTTTTAAAAATACTCCTTGAAAAACCAAACATATTGCAGGAAAAAGAATGTGCTTGAAAATTTTCTCTTCAAACCAAAAGCATTGGCATAAATCAACATGTATATTCTTAGGCATTCCTTCCCATTTCAACTAGACAAGTACAAAATTGAAAGACTTTGAGAATGGTTGAGCCTGGAATATCCTCAAAAATAGTTGAGCAAATTCAACATGATAAGCTCACTGAAAATTTTGACAACCTCATGTAGCAATGTCACACAGACCTTTTCAAATTACACGGAGGCTCTATTCTTAGTCCTTTTGGATTACACTCGAGGCACCCTTTCATTCACCCATTAATTTGGAAAGAAAATGATTTTTCTGAAAAATTTAAATGGCTATTAACTTAATAGCTATTGAGCTTCCCACCAAAAATTTCTTCTCAAATTAACCAGATTGCTCATGGCTAATAACATTGATCTAAATGAACACGAGAAAAACCTTTTATCTGTGCTCAAATGATTTTACCCTTCAGTTTATTGAAAACGACTCTTTCTAGAAGAATTGAGAAAAGTCCGAGATAATCCAGAAACACACACTCTACTCCTCTATCGTCCTTGGACTTTTGTGCATAATAATAGTACCATCTCTGATACTCTGCAGTAGTAAGAACTACTACCTACAAGCCCTAATCACATCTCCAAGCTGCACGTGTCTATAATTTGTTCCCTAGTCACAAAGAACTCCAGAGAATCCTATGCCAAGAAAATTTATTATTCCTGAAGAAGCATGGGATTACACCACACCTATTTCATGGGATCACGATGGATCTTCATCTACAATAAGACAAGCACTCAAAGGATACAACCAGGCACTCGGATCATCATAAGATCAAGAAATGTCAGACATAGGAGATCCAAGACAAGCATCTCAGATACCATGGGGTGGACCACTCTCTCAAGATCCTTATGACTATGTCCTTATCCATTGGACTTGACATCAGTGCAAGCTCTATTACGCTCAAATAGGAAAGTGGCCCCACCCAGTCATGGCTGAAAGAGCTAGTCAAAACTTATCTCTTTCAGACTTTTCTATATATGCATCATCTTCCTAGAACCAAATGCTAGTCATTACTAAAGACAATTTCGAACAAATTCTGGAATAGAGACAAATAGCAAAACATGAATGTGCAAACAGCTCGGAGCAACTCGGACTATGATTATAACTTTGGATAGAGATAAACGATCTTTGTTTTACCTAACTTGCATTGCTCATTGCAGCATATAATAGCCGAATCTTGTTTCACCTAACCATATGAGTGTATTTTAGATGTCCTATGTGACATCCCGATTTCGACCCATTTTGGGATTTATAAAACGCGTAATTTGTCGGTGTGCTTATAGTAAAATCTAAGCCCGGGGCCCAGTCACTCCCGGTTATCATTTTAAATTAGAATTTCGCTAGAATCGTACTTTCGATCAAATTTGGCCGTTATTTAGACCCCGAACTTGGCGATCGATTTTCGAGAGTCTCGGGACGAAATAAATTAGACGGTGTCAATATTATGGTAGCCAACGTAAAGATTGTCGGGAATGATGGAAAAAGGGTAGTTTTTGACCGGTCAATTTAGACTAGTAGACCTCCCTCGTTATAATTTGATCTCATTAATTTGGCCTTTGTCCCTTTTTATATCGAGGCTTATTTTGGACGATAGATCGTGTTTCGGTTTTGAATTTGGACCTTGGTTTTGCAAATAATATTTGAATGTTCAAATATTTTCTTTTATTTTCTCTCTCTCTCTCTCTCCCCCTCAGACCCGCGCGTGTCTTCCCCCCCCTCTGCATACATCCCTCAACACCTACCCCACCTACTCTCTCTCTCTCTTCTTTTCTTTTTTTCTTTCTTTTTCTTTTCTTCCTCTTTTCTTCTTCTTCTTCCTCCTTAGCCCTTGTTCTGTTACATTTAAATGCCTAATCGCCGTCCATAGCTAAAGCCGCCTTTCACCTTAATATTTGTATCTCATGTCATTGCCCTTGACAAGCCCGACCGCCGTCGCGCTAACCACCAGCCGCCGCCCGACCGTTCCCTTTCTCTCCCTCACCGCCTTGCGACAGCAAACCACGTCGCCCCCCCCCTCCACCTCCGCCTGGCCGCGCGTCTTTCTGCAATCGTCAGCCCGGCCGTGCGTCGTCTTGGCCGCCCGGCTTGTTATCCAGTATCCTCTCCTCCTTCCTCATTGTCGCCCGTCGTCTTACCTTTTGGCCTCTGCTTGATTTGCTCGGCTAATTGCTGCCCTGTCGTCCCGTCGCTCGTGGGCGCTTTCTGGCCTACCCCCCCTCTCTTTCTCTTGTTTGGCCGGATATCAACAAATAAGCCGACAATTAAAACGGGGGAGAACAATCGGGGAGAATGTACATATCTTTTTCATTTCCTTCTTATACCATAATATTTACATTTATAAACTGTCCCATACATGTACATGCACACCGCCTTTTTTCAAAAAAAAAAAAAAAAAATCGATACTCAAGGATGAAGACACGGGTTTACTACTACTCAAAAAATGGTGCTCGCCAAAAACCCACTCTGAGTCTGATTCCTTGTCCTCTGAGTTTGAGTCCCCTTATACCGTCCCGTCTACTGAGGACTCCAAAACGTTCTGGTGGCGGTGGCGGAAGATTCATGGATCTTGTCGGGGTTCTGAAATGTTTGGTTGAAAACAACCGTGAGACACTTCTCAGTAAGTTCACCCCTAAACCCAACCTAGGCTATCACGTACCTCCAGACAATTTCGCAAAACACACAAACATACACACATGCCACATAATCACATAACCGGCACTTTAATACAATCACAAGCATGCTAAATTTTCATGTCATACACTCTTTCCATTCTCATCTTGTTCCATCCACATTCCTGCTTGATTACCAGCGTGCGTATCGCCTCGGTACACCTTGCGATCGTTCATCACCACACTTCCGGCCCGCGTACTCATTCATGCCTCGGGCCCGATCGCAACCTGAGCATCACACACCCCAGGCCCGATCCCAACTCAGCCCGGCGCCGTCGACAGGCCTACATGATTGAAACCCGAGCTTAAGATGCCTCGGTCCAATCCCGTCTCACCCGAGCTAATCGTGTCTCGGACCGACTCTCATATTGCTTTTTCAAGCCTCAATCTATGCCAAATGCATCGGACCTACGTGATCGCTGCCGAGTTTATGATACTCGGCCCGATCCTAACCTCGCCCTTTCACCCTTTCACATACTTTTCACAATCACTTGCCATACCGCAATTTCCCTTCTACTCAAGTGCATGCTCAACACCACGTTTACCACCATAGTGACCCAACCCACGGGGTTCGTGCACACATCATTTCACACATAAAACATGCTTACTCAGCAAAATCACACGACCAATGTCAATAAATAATTTAATTTAGCTCACGTGTGCACCAAACAAGCATATTCAGTCACTTAATTGCACAATAGTATACTTAATTTAATTACCACAATTTACTAAAAATTTAAATATATATCCAACACAAGAATTCCCATTTTTCTCCGACTGAATGGCGTCGGATTAATTCCGAGCCCCTCATGGAACTTTCTTGCCATAATTTCTAGGTTCCAAAAATTCAACTCGCGCCTCAATCGGTCCCTCGTGGCCCGTGAACAGTAAACTACAGCTGGTGAACAATATTTCGAGGCATATGAACAGTGTTTCGAGGCATATGAACAGTAAATTCGCAACCCCTATTTTCTGAATTTCTAAAAATATTGTCCGAATTAATTCCTGATGCCCGCCATAAGATTTCCACTCCCTATTCATGCCATTCCGCATCTAATTCCATACTAATTTTGCCGAAAATTACCCGTTGATACCCGAAGTCCTAATTTAGGTTTAGACGCGACTTACCCGCGTTCTAGACTATCGCGCTAGAACGGAGAGCGGCGGCCCTTAATTGGGGACGGCGGCGACAACGTACAACTCCCGGGTGGCGGCGATCGGCTTAGATGGCGTCGGTGGGGCTTGGGTGTGGCCAAGGGCCTCACGGCCACACGGGGAAAAAGAGAAGGAGAGAGAGCGGCGGAATGGGGGAACAGGGGCTCGACGGTGGCGCGGCGGCGATCCGGCGGGCGTGACCCGCGATCGGCGGTCCGGGCGGCGGTTTGAACGGCAATCGGCAAGGAGAGAGAGAGAGAGAGAGTGAGAGAGTGGGTGTGTATGGTGAGGGTTTCTCACGGCAAGAAAAGAAAGGGGGGATTCACGAGGGAGAGGGAGAGAGAGGAGAGAGTCATCTAGAAACTTTGACCCAAAAAAAATATCTAAAGCCAAAAATGACTAAAATACCCCTTCTTCCATAAGCATGCCCTTTGTTAATTCTTAAGGGCAAAACAGTCAACTTCTTTGTTTCTTGTCCAAATTAAATTTTTTCGAAGAATTTGAGCGCACCAAAAATTCACACGTGTCACGTGCAACGTCGTCCTAACATTCCGGCGTGATTTCCTAATTTTCCGGTGTCCAATTTGGGCAAAATTTCCATAATTAAATTCTATTAAATGCGACTCGAGCGTTTCTCGAGCTAACGGGAGGCTTGCTGGGGAAATTCGCAAAATCGACTCATGATGATACTAAATCGAAGTCACGTGCAAATCCATCCGGTGCGTGATGACCTCGATTGTCATTAAAATCGCGAAGATCAATCGCTTGATCCGAGGCGCACGATCGTTCAGTATAATTTTGAAATTATTCGTCAAGTCGTTTACGTGGTCCAACGAAATCACCCGGCGATCCACTACTAGGACAATGGCGAATCGACCCCCTAATTATCCTTGGATCGCCAACAAAGGGCTCAAAATATCACTTGTGCGATTTAATGGTGAAATCTATTCACGATCGAATTTTCTTTAGTCGCGGCGAATTTAATTCCTCTATTAGCCTTTCCCTAACGGTTAGCAATCCCGGGAATGATCGGTTCCGGGCGAGAACTTTACTACGAGCACATCTTATAAAACTCAATTATTTAATAAATTCCAATTGGCGGAAATTTCGAATGTCACAAGTCCATCCTCTCCTCCCGACCCGCTGCGACCAGCCGCCCCTCCGCCCTAGGCTCGTACCGTTCACGGAGCTGCCCCGCCGTTCTTGTTCGGCGAGGGACCGCCGCTGCTTAGTACCTTTTTGTCGCGTGTTCGGCGGTTTCAAGCTTAGGACACCGGTGAGTTTGACCCTAAACCCTAATTAGGATAATTTGCATTTTTAGACGGGTTTTATGGGTTAATTTAGTGTAATTTAGGGGTTAAATGATGGCTGCTATTAGAGGCTGGTTTTGTGATGTTTTTGGTGACCGAGGATGATTATTTGGTCGAGGTTTAGTGGCCCGTATAGTGCTGTAATGTAGCGAAGCATAGGTGTCGGGATTTGGACAAAATGGTGGATTTGGTGGATGAAATTAATAGACCGGTGGTGACTGTTTTTGTGACTATTCAATGGACTGAGTACGATAAATTAATGGAGAATTAGTGGCCCGAGAGGCGCGATAAATGGGCTGGACAAATTTGGATCGGAACGGCCTAAGTTCGAGAAAATTTGGACTGGAAATGTGAACTTTAGTGCGCGTAATAATTGGTCTTGTGGCGGCCGATTGGATTGGTGTTTTGGGGAGTTTAAATCGAGCCTTTGAAGATATATATAGGCCTAGGAAGACTCGTGTGGGGCTGTCCACACTAGGGCCGACTGGGGCGAGGCGCGATTAAATTGGGGCTTAGTAGTGTAATTGGCGAAATTGATGGATAGACTGAGTTAGTGATTGAAGTGTCTCTAATTGGGAGTGATTTGGCAATGCCATGACATGTTTAGTATGGCTAAGAACGGAGTGGCTTGGTGGGTCTTGATCGCGCGGGATTATGTGGATCGGCTTATGTGACTGATATGTTTGAATGGTGTACTGTGCACGAGTGCTTGAACTGATTCCCATGATTGCACTAACTTGTGGTTGAGTATATTAGAAATGTAGATGGTACATATTGCGTGTCGAATTGAACAAGTGGTGTTGTGATATTACATGCTCTTTGTGAAGCGCGTGAATGCCCAAGTGTGATTATTGCAGCCATGAGTTTGCATCTCAAGCATTGACATGGCATGAGCACGTACGAGCCGCGTTCTTGCATTGTTGAGGTGTGATATGAGTGCGAACTTGATGCACGCGTCCTTATATGAATAATCTGGGCCTTGAATTCGGTTTAAATTATGGCCTTGGGTCGGGCCTTGGTCGGAATAAACCGTGGCCTTCGGGTCGGACCTACGGGTTGATTTATTATTGAAAAGTGGCCTTGAGGGTCGGGCCTTCGTGTCGGGACACACCTTTGACCTTCGAGTCGTGGCCTTGGGTCGGCTTAATCTGTTGTTGGCCTCGTGGTCGTGGCCTTGGTCGATTTAATCGCATATGTTTTATAATTATATTAAAAGTCTAACCTGCATAGCGGAGTAGTGAATTGGGCTATGGGCCCGGTGAACTTATATTGATTGTTATAATTTGGTTCATTGATTTATGCGTTTTATTTACCCTCCGAGGTGCATGTTAGCCTAGTTTAGGTTTAGGGAATTACTCACTGAGATTATTCTCATTGTTGTTTAAACCACCTTTTCAGACCCCCAGCCTTGAGGATGACGGGCGTACCGAAGTGTTTTGGGAGGAGCCCCCGGCTAGTTGTAGTGGCCTTGAACTGCTTTCGATTTTTTAGCATGGGCTGTAATTGAATATTGTGTCTGGTGCCCGTATCAACGCAAGTGTAATTGTTCATGTTGTTGCCGAGTGGCTATCCTTGGTCATTTAGTTCAAAACTGTTCGGTATTGTATTACTTCTGCGTGTGCTTTAATCTACGTGTTGGGCGTCGTGGTCGGCGACGAATTGGGGACGTCGCATTACCTAATCGACCTTGGGGGATGTTCGGCGTCGTGGGATTCGGGCCGTGACATCCTACAAGCACTTTTCTTCAAAGCCTAGCATGATCTTCTAAGGAATGCAACTCGCCCGCCAAGCATAATATCATCCTGGTAACTCTAAGCATCTCTATGCTCAATTAAATCTCCGGGTAGTTTTGCAGCTAAAAAGCAATCCCCGAAGGGCTTGAATAAGAGGTTCGCCTGTGTAGAATAGCATACCTATTGCAAACTAATATTGTTTTTCTTGGTTCTTAGCATGGATCCCTTCATTGGTATCGTAAATATCCATAGTGGGTGCTCGATCCGCTTAGAAGAGATACGCGATACTCACTAAATTATAATTGCTCACCCCATTCTTTCCAACGTTTTAAAGGTTTTTAGCTGGTGGTAAATACGACGAGAGCAATATCAGCTAGGATTGCAATAGTTGGATTTGGACACTATTGGGTATGAGTTGTGTAAGTCTAATAATAGTTGTTGGATTTATTTGAGTTTGGAGACACATATATCCTATTGATGGATTTTATAAACTCGATCCCGAAATCAACTCCCTATTTTATTAAGTAAATAGATGCATGTGTGTGTCTATATATATGTATATTCTGATAGCAGGTTTACATTGGTTTCCTATTTTAGGTTGGTCCTTTGGATAAGAGGACGGCCATGTCTTCGCCTTTTTTTTGGTAAGAATCCGGGTGCGACAATTATGATATTCAAGAGATTCAATTTGGTCGAAATGGTCCATAAGTTGGGTTGGGCTGGTACTGCCTTCTTCATGGCATCATGCCCTTGCATCTTTATCAATCGGATCATTGATACTTTACCTCATATATAGAGAGAAATTATAATCTGACCACTCTAATTAAATATTGATCATGTAATCACTATGAAATGCAAGTCTATGATTGCCCCGTAGGTAAAGTGGCCTATCCTCCTTTTACACAAGTTTTGTTGGACTTGGAATTTATTAAATTGTTTTTATGATGAACTCATTTATGTTTTTGTAATTTTTAAAGGTCAAAGCAATTTCCCTACCTTAAAAAGTTTAGAATACTCCGCCACCATAGTCTCAACAATCAAAATGCATCCTGTAAAAGTAGGCCAATCACATAATAGATTTTTTTTTTTTTGGTAATCTAAATATTGTGACGAAAGTGTAATTGAGTCCCCTAACTTTTTAGAAAATACAATTAAGTCCTAAAACTTTCAAAAAAAATATAATCAAGTCCTAAGAATTATCAAATTGGTTCAATCAAATCCTTCCGTTGATTGCATTTTTTAAAATTTTTAGAATTCGATTGGATTTTCACAACAAATTTAAGGATTTAATTATACTTTTTGAAAATTTTAATATTCGATTATAATTTCGCAATAGTTTTTAAGATTTAATTATACTTTTTAAAATTTTAATATTCAATTGCATCTTCATGGTAAATTTCAGAAAATTGAAAGGACTTATCACTTTTTTTTTTTTGTACCTAAAGGGTTTTTTTTTGGTCCACTTTTTACCCAAAGGGTTTTGTTTTTGGCACATACCCAAACAGTTAAACGATAATATTTTCGTCTCTCAATGTTGATTAGCCCTGCCATAACAGCAGAGGGAGGAGCCCTGCCCAGAAGACGCGTAGCGAGAGCAGGTCCCTAAAGAGAAAGAGGTGCAGCAGGGATCCCGCCTTCAACCCCGGAAGCGCTATGGCAGAGGCGATCATCTGGAGCATATCTGACCTTCTGGATAAATCTGCCAAAGTATGGAAAGTCATGGGCCGTCGGCGGCGAATTGCACCGGCTCAAGAAGACCGTCTCCGCCCTCCGAAGCGTAGTGCGCGATGCGGAGAAGCGGTTGCTCGACGACTTCATGGATCAGCAGTTCATGGTGGACCAGACCCCCGGAGGAATCCGGGAATAGTTCGACGATCTCAAAGCTGCTTTCTACGACGCGGAGGACTTGCTGGAAGAGTGGAGCATCGAAGTCACGCGGCGAGAGTCGCCGGGCAAGGACGAGAAGTTGGAGCAGGTAATCACCTTCTTCTCGCCTTCGAACCAACTGGCTCTGGGGCTGAAGATGACCGCCCGCGTGAGGAGAATTAGGAAGAGAATGGAGGCCATTGCTGCTAAAGGGAGGGACTTTGACCTGCGGGAGGATGTGCAAGAGATAGCGGGTCGAGGAGGAGGAGGAGAGAGCGGTCGGACTCCTTTGGGTACGAGGAGGAGATTATAGGGAGAGATGGCGCCAAAAGCGCAATCTTGAAGTTCTTGTTAGGCTCTGACGCTGGAGAAAAGATTCCGGTGCCTTCGATATGTGGTGTGGGTGGGGTTGGAAAGACGGCTCTTGCTCGATGTCTGTACAAAGATGAGATGGTCAACAAGCATTTTGATTTGAGGATATGGGTATGTGTACGTCACTTGTGCGATCTCAAAATGGCATTGCAAAAATCACAGAGAACTCAACGAACGAGGGAGTAGACGACATTGAGTTGGAGCAATTGCAAAATCAAGTCGTGGAGCTTGTTCGGGGAAGAAAATATCTCCTGGTTATCGATGATGTAATGTCGCATCTTCATGAACAATGGGGGAGATTGAAAAGCTTATTGATGGGAGGTGCTGAAGGAAGCAAGGTTCTGATAACAACACGCGTTCAGTCTGTTGCCCACTCCATGGGCACAACCCCATCTTATTTCCTCGAGGCCCTTTCTGAAAACTCGTCTTTAGATTTATTAATGAGAATGGCATGTGAGGAAGAAGAAGAGACTAGAGATTCAATTAAGCTAACTATCGGGAGGCGGATAGTCAAAAAATGTGGTGGAATCCCTCTGGCTATACGAACAATTGGAAGTATATTATTGTTAATGAAAAGTGCAGACGAGTGGTCACGTTTCGAGCACGAGATCCCAGAAGTTTCTGCAGATTTTTATGGCATTATTTCACATCTAAAGCTTAGTTATGAACATCTCCTGTCCCATTTAAAACAGTGCTTTGTCTTCTGTTAATTGTTTCCCGAGGATTCTGTGATTGATAAACTCATGTTGACGAGTCTCTGGATGGCAGAAGGCTTTATCCGCCCAATAGACAATGTTGATTGGGATATGGAAGATATTGCTCATGATTATTTCATGGATCTACTTAGGAGAAATTTCTTTCACGACTGCATTGAAGATGAATTTGGAAATGTGACGTCTTGTAAGATGCATGGTATATTGAATACCCTAGCACGCATAGTTGCTGAAAATGAGTATTTACAAGGAATTGATCGGACATGGTCGTCTAATGTTGAAAGAATTCGTCATGTATCATGGGGTTCAACTTTAGATTTAAAACGGGGACTTCCATCTACACTATGCGGAGCAAAACATCTGAGGACATTCATCAAAACAGATCAGATGGAAACATCAAGGTGTGAAACTCAAATGGGTGAAAAAACTCTTTGCGATTTCATTTCTAGTTTCAAGTTCTTGCGTGCCTTGGATTGGTATGATAGTGGTATTGAGAAGTTGCCAAGTTCCATTTGTGAGTTGAGGCACCTGACATTTCTGGATCTCTCTGAAAATGATGGAATCATAAGGCTTCCTAATTCTATGAGAAGATTGCATAGCTTGCAAGTACTTAAACTAAATATGTGTTACAAGCTAATGGAATTGCCAAGGGATATAAGAAAATTGGTCAACCTTAGGCAACTAGAGATTAGCAATTGTAATGCACTATCTCACATGCCACGTGGATTGGGCCAGTTGACTCTTTTGCACACTCTAACAGATTTCCTTTTGCCCGGGATGATTCCCGTCAAAAGAATTGCAGTGGGCTTGGGGAGTTTAACAGGTTAAGCAAGTTGAGAGGAAGCCTTAGAATTGAAGTTAAGGGAAAAATGGAAGATGTGGTAGCAGAATCAAATGCTGCGAACTTGAAGGAGAAGGATTCATTAGTTTCGCTAGTATTAGTGTTTGCTGGAAAAGAAAGTGATGAAATTCTACTCAAAGAGCTGCAGCCAAGCTTAAATCTTCGAAGCTTAGAAATAAGAGGCTACGGGAGTGCAAGGTTTCCAAGCTGGATATCTCGCATGGTTAAGTTAGTGGAGCTACGGTTGTTTGATTGTGCAGGATGCAAAAATCTCCAACCACTTGGTGAGCTTACTAGCCTTAAGCGTTTGGAAATTGGTGCCCTACCTATAATGGAGTACACAGAGAGTGATCTTCGTACCCTCTCATCACTTCCTAATCTCTCTGCACTGAGGATATGGGAAAGTCCTAATTTGGAACGGATTCCACCACTTCTACAGCTCAAGGAGCTGAAACTTCCTAGTTTCCCTTTGGAATCGTTGCAGACCTCAGTTGCCACAATTGAACATGTAATTGGTATTGATGATCGAGTGAAAGATGTAATTAAGTTATTGGAAATAGAAGGTGATGGGGTAAAAGCGTGCATGGTTGGAATCGGTGGAACTGCTGGAATCGGCAAGACAACTATTACGAAGGTCGTACAACCGACTCTCCTCCTCTTGTTTGACAGTTGTAGCTTTCTAGAGAGATTGGAGAAACAGCACAAAATGTTGGTGGTATTCAGTTTGTGCAAACTAAGTTGATATCTGATATTCTTAAGCGAGATGGCAATATTGCTTCTCTCAAAAGAGTAATCAAGTTCTTCCTTGATGTATTTCGCAGTATAAAAGTTCTTATTGTCCTAGATGATGTGGAAGAACAGTCTCATCTTAGTGATCTCGTAGGAGACCAGCTTGACTGGTTTGGTTCTGGAAGTCGAATAATTGTTACTTCAGAAAATCATGGAATTCTCCAAAGATATGTTTCTCAAGGCCTGGCTCGTACCTATGAAGTGACTGAGATGGATAATGATCAAGCTCTTGAACTTTTTTGCAAGCATGCTTCAAGAACAGATAATTCTATACCTGACTGTCCTGAAATTGTGAATCGCATTGTCAAAGCTACGGGCAGGTTCCATATGCTATTGAAGTCATCGGTTCATTTCTGCGTGGAAAAACAGTAGAAGATTGGAGGAAGATAGAGGACTTGATAAAACCAAGGAAGGAGAACTCTCGAGAGATTCTAAAGGATTGCAGGGAGATTTTGAAAATCTGCTATGAAGCATTAGATGAAAAGCAGAAACAAATATTTTGGGACATAGTATGGTTTGCTCATGGCATGGATAGCCGAATTCGTCATATATGTGGCATGATCGAGGTTTTTTGCCTTCTCACCATGTTTTGATGCCTCTAGCAAAAATTGGAGAAGACAACATGCTGTGGATGCATAAATTGTTGAAGCGTCTTAGCAGAACTATAGATCAAGAAGAGCCTAGGTATACTGTAAGGCACAGTATACTATACATGGATGGTACAGACCTGACAGTAATCAACCGGAAAGAGGTAAAGGTTTTTGGTTCAATGGTTTTTGCTTTCTTCTGCAAAGTGAAAGCCTTGATGTATAAGGTCTAATTTGTCATCCAGTTTTTAGTTATTTTACCATCTATAGATTTTCTTGGCATCCGTGGAAAAGAAAGCAGACTAGTCCTTACCACGTAGCAAATTTGTCCCATTGCAGTTTATAGCATCAGATTGATTATTTACTCTTGGCAAATATAGGGACTGGAAGAGGTGGAAGCCCTTTGCTTTGACTTCAAAAATCGTCCTCTTCATGTATGTACAGAAACCTATTTCAAGGGCATGCCAAACATAAGGTTCTTGCAATTGGATCATGCAAGTATGACTGGAAATTTCGTAAATGTATTTCCAAAGTTAAGGTGGTTTCATTGGCAAGGGTGCCGAGGGATTTCGATGCAACAGAATTTAGTCTGACTGAATTGGTCATTCTTGATCTTTCACGGAGCAAAGTCACCGAAGACTGGGGAGGTTGGAGGTTAATCAAGGTGGTTTCCTATTTACTGCTCTAATGCATTTATTCTGTTAATTATCTGACAATTGACCTTATGAATTTTTCTCTCTTACTTTTTACAGATGGAGCAATTGAAAGTTTTGAATCTCACGGTTGCATTGACTTACTGATAAGTCCTACATTTTCCAGCTTCCCAAATTTGGAGATACTGATTCTAGAGCGATGCTCTCGGTTGGTCCATTTAGATCCTTCAGTCGGTGGTCTCAAAAGATTGCTTTGCCTGAATTTGAAGTCCTGCACTGAACTCAACATGTTGCCCGATGAACTGGGTGGCTTGGAATCTTTGAAGGAGATCCTCATTGACGGGACTTCTGTGGAAGAAATTCCTTTGGAAGGTGATTTGAAGAAACTTGAAACTCTTTGTGCCTCCAATTGCTTGTCATTGAGTCTCTTGCCCCGTTCATTCGAACACCTGACGTCACTTACAATACTCTCAGTAGATAATTCAAAGATTACCGAACTCCCCGATGGAGTTGGACTGCTGGTGAAACTCCGATGCTTGTCCTTGAGGAATTGCCGTTGGATACGAGAACTTCCAGACTCCATCGGCCAATTAGGAAGATCTTTAGAGGAGCTGGATATGTCGGGAACAGGGGTTTCAAAATTGCCAGATTCCTTTGGAAATCTGCGGAGTTTGAGAGTGTTAAAGATGGACTACTGCTTCATAAGAGAATTTCCTAGTTTTATAGGGCGTCTACATAGCCTTGAAGAAATACATGCCTCCTCGTGTAGGAGTTTAAAGGGGGAGATTCCTAGAGATATTGGGAAGCTAATTCATCTGAGAATCTTGAGGCTGCAACATACTGGTATTTGCAGCCTCCTTCTGAAATCAAGCATCTTTCCAAGCTGGAGAATCTTGATCTGCTTCACTGTGACATGCTTCATGAGTTGCCAGCACTTCCCTCTGGTTTAGTTAATGTTCGTTTGAGTCCAAAGTTGAAGGAAAAAATGTCCAGTCTTTAGGATCTGCCTCTGTTTTAGGAGTTGGTGCTGGGTGCCCGCGGTCTTCCTCACAATTGTAAGTTTTTTCCCAGATATTTTTACTGTAATAGCATGTTAATAATAAGAATCTTGACCGTCTCAACTCCAACTGATTTTCAAAAGAGAATGGTTGTTGGGCTTGGCTGAATTTTTCTCATTTGCAACCCCCACTCTTACGATTTGCTGTAAATCTGATAAATTGAATGTTAGAACAGGCTATACATAATTAATTCAGCCCAAACGACCCAACAATAGTGTAAGGATTGAAAATCGCCTAAGAGCAATGTGATTTGGATATACCGTAGGATTACCAATGTCCTTTCATTGCAATGCCGTGTTTACTTCCATATAGATCTTCAAAAGTTTTTGAAGTCATAGGCAGAGTGGAAAATGGTGGCATGGTTACTCGATTTTAATCCCTGTATTGTTAAATGACGGTATTTTCATCGTTTTACATTGATTGGCTGTGTGTAGAATAGGAGAAGCCTAATAAGACCCAGCTCCCGCGACATATCATAGCGAGAGCATCCTGAAAGAAAAAGAGGAACAGGATCCTTCAACCCCAAAGAGCAACGGCGGAGGGCAACCGTCTCGAAGGTAAGCTGAACTTCTGGATGATTTTACAAAGAGTGGGAAGTTATGGGGGTGTTGACGGCAAGTTTTATGAGCTCAAGAAAATCGTTTCGCTCTATAGTTTGATCTCTTTTTTTTTCTTAGTGTTCGTTCATATTATGGGTTACCATTAAGTATCCCATTTTCTGTAAATTGTCTTAGCATCCCATTTTTCGTGATTTATAAATGTTGTCAGAATACATTTTTTTTTTTTTACTTATATGATATAATTCATCTTAAGGGATTGTGTGTGGACGGTTTTGTCTTCTTCTTTTCATAGGACAACATTACTCTATAGATCGACCCTAATTAAAGGTATGTTTGTTTCATGGAAAACTCAATGATAAAGGAAAATGATCTCCCGGAAAGCATTTTTCAGGTTAACTTATATGATATAATCCATCTTAAGGGGTTGTGTGTGGACGGTTAGTTTTTTTTTGCTTCGTTTGGTAATATGTATCGAAATCGTTTCTGATGTTCGGATTTTATTGAAAAACAATTTCAATCTCATGACTTTATATCAGGCAAAAGAAAAACGACTTTTTTAATTATTTTAATTTTTAAAAATCGAATTTTTAATTATTTATAAACGATTTTATTGGAAAACTAATGTTGAAAGTGACTCATATTATATATTCAAATTCGATGCAGTGTATATGCATGAATAATATAATAATTTCTCTATATGATGTCCCCGGTGTAATAATTTCCAGACTCAATCATTGGACAGAACTGCCAAAAATAAAAAGAATGGTTCCAAAAGAAAAGAAGAGACACAGAGACTAGTCTTCGCTCGGAGCAAGAATTGCGAACTCGAACAGCTTCGACCGTCGGAGTTTGATCATCTTGATCCCGGTCCGACCCAGGGCATGATGCATTTTGATGTTGGTATTCCAATGTCTCTGTCACTACCAAGTGTTCCTTAGCTTCAGAGGAGCAGACGTCCGCAGCAACTTCCTCGAGTGCTTCGACGACTACCTCACAGGTGCGGGCATTCAGGTATTCATAGACCGCAAAGAGATCGATTACGGCGAAAGGATTGATACCAAGACCGTGGAAGCCATCAAGCGTTCCGACATCTGCATCACTGTCTTGTCCAAGAACTTCGCTTCCAGCGCAGCTTGCCTGATGGAAGTGGCCCAAATGGTGGAGTCGGAGAAAATCATTCTCCCATTTTCCATGGCGTGAAGCCCTGCGTTGTTCATTACCAGCAGGGAACATATGTAAAGTCCTTTGTCAAGCACTAGAAACGCGTTGATACTGAGACGATCAGAAAGTGGAAGACTGCTCTGGCAAATATTGCTGGCATTTTGGGGTTCGAAGTGAAGCATATCCGCAATGGGTAAGTGTGACCGCTGGATTGGTCTTGCTTTTCTGGCTTTCAGAATGAAAATATAGGAGTACTGATAATTGTCTTGTTCATTGCTCGCCAGGCTCTCTGTGGGATCCAATAAACATCTGGAGATTCCATCTTTTTTTTCTTTTTATTAGCAATGCAACTTTTATCTGTCCTGACTATCTCTAATGTTGCAGTCATCCCCATGTTTTCTTCTTTGGTTAATTAATTGTCACCGGTGCCTCTATCCCAAAAAAACAAACTCAAACCTTGTTTAACTGGTGTTGGACTCTGACGGCTACATCCAAATGGTCGCTACCGCTCTTCCTTCATATATAAAAAGGTAAAAAGAAAAGCAAACTCCTTTTTCATTTTGTAGGTATCACGAACTTCTAAAGAACGTTGTTTCCAGACTTCAGCAACTTTCGAGGATTGATGAGCAGGACGTGACTAAAAATTTAGTTGGAATAAACAGAGACGTGCGTGAGATGATGCAAAAACTTGGTGTCGATAATCCGAATGAATGAGTTGTTGAAGATCAGAGGAAATACGTGATTGCAGTGTGGGATATGCCCGGGATTGGCAAAACCACTCTCACAAAAGTGGTGTACAACAAAATCATTCACCTTTTGAGGGTTGCAGTTTTCTTGAAAATGTTCAGGATGAGATTAAACAGGGACGATTGGTATCTCTGCAGAAGAAGTTAATTCAAGACCTCAAGAAAGGACACCGTCCAGAGGTGGAATGCCCCATGTAGGTACCAAATTGATAAAATTCCAATTCCAAAAAAAAAAAAAAAAAAAAAAAGAGTTCTCATTGTCTTGATGATGTGGATAACTTCGGACAAATCAAACCATTGGCCGGAGAGCTATCTTGGTTTGGTCCAGGAAGCAGGATCATCCTAACAACTAGAAGGAAAGATGTTATTGGACATTACGAGGTTCAAGAAATTAAAGAACATGAGGTTTTATCCATGAATGAAAATCATCCTCTTAAACTTTTTATAAGCATGCTTTACAATTAGATCATCCCCTAGAGGGCTACGGCTCTCTGCCAAGCAAGATCACTTCTGTAGTTGGAAAGCTTCCTCTTGCTATTGAAATCAAGGGGGTCATATTTGTATCAAAAGAGCAAAGCAATATGGGGAGAGACTTTGCAAAAATTAGAAAGAGAGCCGGATAGAGAAGTGGAACGAGTGTTGACGGCAAGCTATGACCTTTTAGGGAAAACACAAAACAAATATTCCTTGATATAGCATGTTTCTTTACAGTTGTTGAAAAGACAATCCCATGTTACATCTGGGATGCTCGTGAACGTCTCCCAAATATAGGTGTTGATGAACTTCAAAATGTCTCTTCTGAAAATTGGAGAAGGAAATGAGTTTTTGATGCATGATCAATTAAAAATCTTGGGAAGAGATATTGTCAAGAAGGAAGATCATGGAAACCCCGGGAGGCGCAGCAGGCTGTGGGATTATAAAGACGTACAAATAACATTGCGGCAAAGGCTGGTAAAATCACACTGAGATTTCTCCAGTATTCTTGTTAAGTTTTCCACTGGATACGGTGATTATGATATATTGTTTTATTGTATACATTTTGGTTCTAATTTGCACTTCTCTTTTTTTTCACCAAATAGGTAGGGTACCGAAAAGGTTGAAGCTCTTTGTGTAAACCCCAATTTTAATCAAGATGAACCGGCAATCGACTGTTTTCATTGTGACGATTTTCATCATCTGTTGAATCTGAGGTTTCTTGAATTGGACTATGTCGATATTGAAGGAAATCCTGAGAATCTTCTTCTTCCAACCTAGTATGGCTTGATCGGCATGGATGCCGTGAGAAATCTAAGTTGTTTGCCTGGAATATGACGAACCTGGTAATTCTCAACATATGTTCAAGCCACGTGGAATTTGACTTGGAAGACTGGAAAAAATTGATGCTGGTAAGACGTATGTTCTGGTGCCCTTCTTGTATGTACAGAATGCACCCTGCACTCCATCTTAAGACATTGTAGTTCAAGTAATAACCAAACATATGAATCATGTTGTTTTTGGAGGAGGCTGGGAGTTTAAAAGTTTTGAACCTAAAAGGTTGTAGTAACTTCATTGCATCTCTGGAGTTCCCTGCCTCTGTGCCTTTAGAATGCTTGATCCTGGAAGGTTGTTTCTTAGTAATTCCAAAATATCCTGAATCCACTTCTACCTTAGAGAATCTCTAGTGTCTTTAAACATGAAGCATTGCAAATATTTTAAAGATTTGCCAGAACTGCTGTGTTTCATGAAAGCATTGGAAGAACTTCTCATTGATGGAACTGTAATTGAAAGACTTCATTTTGCGGGCTCTCTGCCGGCACTTGAAATTCTCAGTACTTGCGAATGTGAAGAGTTGGGTGAGGTCACTAATTCCATTAGATTGTTAAAGAATCTTCGGAAGCTTACTTTAAGAAGTTGCAAACAGCTAAAATGTAACGACCCGCTTGACGAGACGGAGAGTGGTTGTCGGGGCCAGGGGGCTGGACAAGGAAAGCTCTGGCAGGCTTCTAGGATGGCAAGGGGGCATGTCTCTTGTCCCACATCACCTAGGGAGGGAGATCTTGGTGAGTTTATAAGGCTCGGTCCCTAACCCTTGTGTAACGCTTTTTAAAGCCGTGAGGACTTAGTGTCCAAAGCGGACAATATTACACAAGGAGTAATGGAAGCGTGGTGGGGCCAAGGTCCTTACATAAAAGGTCTTCCCATGTCATAGGAGAGCTCGTTCTCCTACAGGAAATGGACCTGACGTACACCTTAATTAATGAATTGCCTTCTTCTGTCAAGCATCTGAAAACTCTTAGAGTGCTAAAGATGGTTCATACTTACCTTGAAGAATTCCTGAAGCCATAAATCATCTTGAGAAGCTTGAAGAGTTGGATTTCACCCACTGCAAAAGTTTGAGTGGAGATTGCGACATTACAGGATTGTCTTCTTTGAGAATCTTGAGATTAAAATGCACAAGAATTTCTCGTGTGCTCGCTGGAGGTTATGGGCAATTTAATCTCAACATCCTTGAATTAGATGATGGCATAGATAAGCAGATGGTCTCATAATTTTGCTCTTGCTCAGACCTTGTTATCCACAAAATGCAGATGATCCTGTGTATTTCATGATTTAGTCTTGAAGGTCCAAAATTAAGGTATGTCTTGGAAATTTCTCATCCATGCGGGCTTAAACGAGTAAGTGGATAACTGAGAAAGTTGACTTCGTCAAATGGCTCTTCTCTTGATAGGTTACATTACTATTGATGCCAGATTTAGTGTGCATGAATGATGCCAAGCTATGTTTCTAAAGAGCTTGAACTTGAAGCGTCTTTAGAACCCTTTGAAGTATGAGTTATCATAAAAAGAAAGAGAGATCTTGTATTTGGAAAGACATTACCCTTTGTTTCTTTTTATCTTTTTCTTGTGTCTGAGGACTCTGCTCTTCTTTTGACAGCATGTATCTGGACATTCTTATAGTAGTTTACTGCTCATATCTGTGATCTTCATATGTCGAATTTAATCTCAAACTATATGAGCATTTTTGTATTAGCTTGTTCCACTATCAATGCGACTGGTTCTGTTTTCTTCCTTGCCATCCAATGATTGGCAGGGGCCACTTTAGTTGGTTTTGTTTTTTATGTGTCTCAGTTTATTGAGTATTTTGCATGTAAGTTTGTTTTTTTCCTCTTTCTCTTTCCTTTCTCTGTTTTCTTTTTTTCTGCATAGGCCTATTATCAGCAGCAAGTAAAAAGTAAAGGATTGTTATCACATTAGTTCAGTACATACCAATACAATCACTCCCATCTTAGGACTACAAGCATATGTTGAACTCAAGTTGATATTTCAACTTAAAATAAAACACTCTCTTAATATTACGAGTGCACTCAAATACACACTCATACAATAGGCATGTCTTTATGCCTAACACTCAGTGGACTCTCTACACTAATGCTACACACTACAACACTCTATGAAGACCCCACTCACGTATAATCCTCACTACACAACACCACACAACTCTCTACACCTCTACACTCACGCACAAGGAGCAAGTGCTCCTACTTATGGGCTGCTAAATTCGGTGGAGTCATGCAAGCATTTATTGCTTGCCGATTTCCCCTAGAGAAATCTAGAGGTGGAGCAAGTTGACAAGTAGCTCAACTTGTTACCTGAATTTATTTTGAAAATATCTAGAGACGGAAGCTTCAGGAAATATCTGGTGGATGAGAGAGAGGAGGCGATGCTCTGTCCAACAGCATATACTGCCAAATTCAATTTGAAGTGATAGAGCACAAAGCAGGGGAATTTCTTTGCAAATGCAAGGCGTTCAGTTTGAATGACCTAATGCTATTTGCTTGGTTTGCAGCTTGCAGCATCGTATGATTTAATTTGGGTTGTGCGTAAGTGTTGGACGCAAAACTAGTCTCAAGGAAACTTGGGCAAGCTGTTGCTAAATCGAACTGGACGTCCTAGTTCTAAATATGGTTGCTTCATATTTTGTTGTTTTCTCCTTTTTATAGTGGTCCTCTCCTGGTTCTGTTGTGATCTATTTTCTGGTACTCAAAGCGCGTCTTCACTGGTGTTGATATGTCACCAATCATATGCTAGGATTGAGTAATCTTTCTTTCGAAGCTTGTAAACGGTTTTTGTGAGATCATGAATTCGCTCATGACCCTAGATATTGAAGGAAAGTTGTCCTTTATGCATTTAGCCTTAAAATAAAAAACAAGCCTTGCAGCCAACAAAGAAATCTTTTTAGGGCATCAGTATTCCGTGGGATTCACATTGAATATGCACAATACAGGATAAAGAATATGAAGTGACAGTAGGAGCTTATTACATTGCTGAAGATATGGTAGAATGTGAAGTGATTGCCTTAAGTGGCTAAGATTTTTCTCACTCCGATGATACTGAGTCTCGAATTCACAAGCTAGCTGGTGAAGTTTTTAAGGATTGTTGGTCGTCCATCAGAATCCAAACTATTTTGGTTCCAATTACTGTAAAGAATGGAGTGGTTATAGGCTTACTTGGTAGTCATTTGCAAGTCCATGCCGAACTGGAACATTATCAAACCGAGAGGGAAAGAGATGGCAAACACCTAAAGTTCCTCAAAAAAGGAAAAGTCTCATATATAAAGTGAAATTCAAAATAAGAAAGGCTCAGTTCTTTTATTGCAGACGCAAATGGATTTGATCCATTAGATTCATGATTTTGTTCATTTTGAGTCAAGGCTTGCCTTTGCACCGGGAATAAGTAATCAGAAAACTTCCAAGTAGTACCGATGAAAATGTACAAATAACTTGTGCATGGCGGGTACCCATTTACTTCAGCACACTCTTCCAGGGTCTCTATTTCTCCAGCTTCTTCGCATTTGTCTTATAGGTTCATGCTCCATCCTCTCTCTCTCTCTCTCTCTCTCTCTCTCTCTCTCTCTCTCTCTCTCTCTCTGGTTTGCTGCTTCTAGGTAGTGTTATCTAGTTCAACCATCCACAAGAAATTCATGAGATGCAACTGGAACAAGCAAAAGTGCATCGGGTTAGGACTGTCATAAAACCTACGTCCCAAGTAATTTATCAAGGACGCAGGCCTTAGCTCCTTGCTTAATTTGAATCAGAAATTTTAGGGCCACAGTGGTAATCTCAATCTTCAGAATACATGTTGAGGATACAATGTCATCCTACACCAAACATGAACATATGGTGGTGAAAGCCTAATGAGAAAGCAGCAAACCCATACTAAAGTAGACACAGTAATAACCCATTTGGCTAACCGAGTCGTGAAGCATTTGAGTTTTATGCTTCAAGATGGCATTTGTTCCGGGATGCAACCCAGGGATCCTGTCATCCAGAGCCAATATCAGTGTAGAGTTGGCTCGGAGATGATACATTTGTTTGCTCAAAAAGTAGATGGGAGTCTCAAAGAGAGTTTAAACCCAAGACCAACATCCGGAAACATTTCCCTTAACACTTGGGCCAACGGAAGATTTTCCAGTTATGGTCATAGAATCATATCTATTGACTTTAGCATTTCGTGTCTTGGATCTTTTTTCCTAATAAAGAAAGACCAGCTTTCTCGGATGAACTGAAAGTTCTCATCAGATATTCCAATTATATTTCCTTCTGCAGTAGTTCGTCATGCCATTTAATCATTTTTCATCTCCATTCTACTCCGAGTTTGGTTGTTTTTGGTGTTGTTTAAAATATTTTCTTATGAGAATGATACCTGGGATACAAAGCATTTCATGGACTTGACCTGTTACGCCCGAACCCTAATGAGCACGCAACACGCGTCTCTGGTCTATTAATGCGATATCCCAGGGTATCGCCAATCTCGCTTTTACGATCATCGAGATAGTGAACGATCAACAGAAACTACAAACACCTGGGCAATTGAAAACTAGGGAGAATAGGGAGAATGTATATTTTCATTTCTCATTCAAACTTACACCATAATATTCACAATTATACAAACCATCATATACATATGCACACCGTACTATAAATCACCGATATCAAAAAGACCGATGACCTGGATGTCCTATCCTCCAAAAATGGTACACCTCTAAAAGTCTAATTATCCACCTCTACACTAACTCCCACGCCTCTATTCGGGCGTTCACTCCGAGTCCCGACTCATCATCCTCCCACTGGGGTCTCCCCGAACTGTCTCATCCTCCGAGGACTCCGACTTGGCCTCAAGATCCATGTCCATCGGATCGCTTCCGCTTGCGATTCTTTTCGCCCCGGTTCTTGTTCGACCCCTGAAGACTCCGCTGCTGCAGGCGCCGGCTGTAGTCCTGACTGCGCCAGACTAGTCTCCAAACTAGTCAACTCCCCATCCGGAGGAGGTATAGCAGATGGGTCCCAGTCCCCAACTCCATCTAAAGGGACGTGAATCCACGAACGGGACCGAACTCATCTACCCCCCGTCCTAAAAAACCAAGCGGTATATGTGTGGGCCTCCTATAAGGGTAATCCTACATCTACAAATACTACAGTGATATGCTTAATTCAGGTCATGTTCTCATTTATGGGAAATTCTAAAACACTATGTTCGGTGTGCATTGGTACTCCAAAACGCCAGCGGGCAGATTGTTTGCTCGGGGCCAGGGTTTTGAAAATATTGGTTGAAATAACCATGAGATTTCATCTCAATAAGTACACCCCTAAACCCCACCTAGGCTCTCACGTACCTCCGGACAATCACACTCAACTATCACCTTTTCGCAGTGCAATCAAAACTTACCGGGCCTTTCCAGCGTGCAACCTTTGCATGTTAGCCATAACTACACCGCATTCAATCACATGCGCAATTACATTTTATTTCATACGCTTATTCCCAGCTCACCACATTATTTTTCCAATTCTACTTGTTGACCCACAAAGACAGCGTCAAGTCCACTGCGACCAATTTATCACAACACTCTAGGGCCCGTGTTACAGTACACGCCTCAGGTCATGTTTCTTGCCCGCGTTGAAGTACACGCCTCAGGCTCAACACCTACCACCTACTGCACAACCAGCGTTGAAGTACACACCTCGGGTTGACGGTCTTCCGTAATACCCAAGGCATCGTCCCGCGTTGAAGTACCGTCTCGGACGGCACAATTCCCCGCATAATAGTACCACCTCAGGGATTTCCACAATCACCCGTGCCACACCACACATAATTTCTGGTTTATTCGCATGCTCAATATCCACTTGCCAATAAATTGGCCAATCATACAAGGCCCGTGCACGCAGTAATTTTCACACATTCTCAAGCTCATTAAGCATTCCACACGGCCAATTGACAATTAATTCAATTCGACCCAAGCGTGCACATAATCAAACGTGTTCTCAACCAATCAATTGCACACAATTGCACCCAATTTCACCACCACAATTCAACCACAGTACAAACAGCCCAACAACATACAAATTGGCATTTTTCCAAGTCCAAACGACGTCAAATCAGTTCCGGCTCTTCACGACATTTTCACCCAATTAATTGCCGGTTCTAAATACCCAATTTGAGTGCCGAACTAAGCATCACAGCATGTACATCAGCCATTCACAGCCCTCCTTTGGCCTCTAATTTCCCAACAAATTTTCCAAATTCAATCCTAAGGCCCATTAATAAATTTTGCCTAAAAATCATACGAAACCAAGACCTAAATCAACCCGATTTCCCCAAAAATTTTTTGTCGATACCCGGCGTCCTAAATGAGGTTTAGAGCGCGACTTACCAAACTCTAGACTATCACAACTAGAGCGGAAAGCGGTAGTGATCGGCAAGGGGGGTCGATCGGTCAACGGTGGGGAAGGAGAGAGAGTGCCAAGAGAGATGGAGAGAGAGTGAGGAGAGAAAAGGGTCTTGGGGCCTTTAATAGTCAAACCAATAATTGACTAGCCAAAATGACAATATTACCCTTTACTCACAAACCAAATTAACGGTCCAGATTCAATCTTATCTTGAAACCGACGGCCGAGATCGAATCTTTCCAAAAATATCCAAGGGCAATTTGGAAATTTCACAAAATTTCAAGGGTAAAATTGTCCAATCAAAAAGTTAGGGCAAAATGATCAAAATGCCCTCCCTCATAAAACATACCCTTTATATCCCTCCAAGGGTAAAATGGTCACTTTCTTAATTTCTTGCGAAATTGAATTTTTCTCAAGAATTCGAACAATCCAAAATTGTATGTTCCAACCACAACGTCGTCCTAATGTCTCGTTGTGATTTCCAAATTTTTCAATGTCCAATTTGGGCTAAATTTAAATAATTAAATTTTAATAAATGCAACTCGAGCGTTTCTCGGACTAACGGGCAGCTTTTTAGGAAATTCACATATTCAACCCGTGGATGATAATAATTGAGTCACTTGCAAATTTATCCGGTTCGTGACGACTTCGGTTGTCATTTAAATCGCGAGGATCAATCACTAGATCCGAGGGGCACGATCGTTCGGTATAGGTTCAGGATCATTCGTCAATTTATTTCGTGATCCAGCGGAATCACCCACGATCCACTACTATGACAGTGGCGAACTGACCCCTGACTATCCTTGGATCGGCCAATAGTGGCTCAAAATGTCACCTCGGCGATTTTATGGTCGAAATCAATTCACGACCGAATTTTCTCTTAGTCGCACGAATTTAAATCCCTATTCAGCCTTTCCCTAATGGTTAGTATCCCAGAAAGATCGGCCCGGGTGAGAATTAACTCGCAAGTACATTTATAAAACTAAGTATTTCATAAATCCCAAAATAGACCAATTTTTAGGATGTCACATGACTGAAACCAAAACTCCATCTGATCTCGCTTGCTCACTATCTCATAATATCCTTTGACATAGCTAATAGAGATCGTGCGATTACGATTGCATATTATCAAGGCATAGTCATCCTATGTTATCACCGGCATTTCATGTTTGAGAACGTGGAAAGATGGCTAAAAGGTACTTGCAACACCACAAGAGGCTAACGTCATGATCATGCTCGTTGGAAACTAGGCGGACCTACAATGTCTCCAATCCGTTTCCACGAGAGATGCGCTTTCTTTGTGGACTAATATGCTCTAGAGGCACATGATGTCAAGAGTTCCTTCACGGAAGTGTTGACTCATGTTGGAGAAACATCTCCAAATGAATTTTGATGATATCCAAACTATCCTTAGTATAATATCTACATTGTCTAAGTGCAGATATATTCAAAGGACTAAGTGATACTTATGGTGTAATTCATTGAAGAAAAGATCATAAGATCTGTTATTAAAGGATCCTATAAACAACACCATCGATCACAAAGATCAGCTAAATGACGATGTTTCATTGAAGCTGAAGAGATCAAGTAAATGATAATGTTTAGGTAATGGATCATTTAATATGACCATTATCTCACTATTATAGCCGTTGGTGACTGGACATGCACAGCAGAAGATTCAGCGAAAGGAGAACGTGTAGTCCGACAGTTTGTTAGAGCCGCATGCCTATGTATAGCAACAAAAGCCATTTCAAGAAAGTCTCATTTGAAGTTCAAGAATAGGGCTGCAGGGGGCTGTTAGTTCCGAGGACAGCAGCACCAATAACTCTAACAACTACCTTGCCTCTCTAGGACCTCATCAATGACTATTTTGAAGATGTCAATAAAAGAGAAGGTCTTTGAAACCAACAAGTTAGAAAAAGTGCTCATAAAAATTCTGAAATCTGCTACTTGTCAGTGTAGTAAGCAAAAAACTCCTGTTTGTCAATAGCACTTGTTGCATTGTAATTATGTTGAAAGTTCAAGTGCACCAACTAATAGCTGCATCCACCTCATAGTAATGTGATCTATCAATTGATAGGAGTGGTGTATGCTGAGTGTAACTTGTTCAAGAAATTACTAGTGCAATTCAGCCCAATTTATGGGTCATTAGTAGTGAGAGTGAACGAAGGCTTGAATCAAAATCGAACCACTGTATATCATTGTATGCAGCTGCTTATTCTTCTGCCTATCATTTCTAGCATACAAGTGATACATTGCCTCTCGTACATTTGGTATAACCCAATATTTATTTGTTACACGATGTTTTCGTTAAAAGTTTTCAAAACCTCTAAAGCAGCCTATTCACCCCTCTAGGTTGCATAGTTAATCCCAACAATGATCTCGGATCTGTCGCCTAATCAGCAAGAAGGCTCTTGACTGATGGCCTTGTAAGTTTGCCGATGAGGTAGATGATTGGCATTGCGAACAGGAACAATGTTTTAGCTGTTGAGAAAGCTGGTGGTTCGTCTTCATGGGAAATCATGGTTGTGGTGCGAATACACAAAATTTATCAGCTCTTTCATGGCATCATGCTCACCTAGGATTCAAGTTATTAAAAGCGGACCTCACGATATCATCACGTAATTAGCAAAGCTAATAGCATATTTATGTTTGCTAGATCTTTCTCGAACGGCTATGACACTTGGGGGTACATTAAGCACCCCACTATTTGTTCTCCAAGACCGAGTCCGTAGACTCATCAAACAAATGAGAATAGGTCGGGTGGATGGAGAAAGATTTCGTTTCACTTAGGGTGGACCATAGTTGTACAAGAATCATTTTCTGGTTTTGATGTGTGTTTTAACACAATAAACATTTCTAATTCACAAAAGTACTCAGCAAAAACATACTTTGTTAGTGAAGAAGTAACAAGATTAAGTGTAACATATAAGAAATGAACAGGCCCGGAAAATTGATGCTTGTAATCAAGTTGGTCCATGGGAAATAGACATATGAACTGTGAGAAGATAATGACACAAATGGTTCTTAAACTTTGGCTTAATGTGTAATATCGTCTTGAATTTTTAATTTATTCAATATGATCATTAGATTTTTGGTACATGTTTAATTTAGTCTATGGACCGTATGGAAATTTTTAACGTTATCCTTTCGTTAATTTAAGTTCAGGGACAACATTAAACATTTTCATATAATCCAGAGACTAAATAAAAATGTAATGAAAAATCTAAAGACCACATTAAACAAATTAAAAGTTCAAGGACGATATTATATATTGGACATAAGTTCGGGAATCATATTGAATAAATTTAGATTTTAATGATCATATTGTTATTGAGTTAAAGTTCAGAGATCATTTGTGTTATTTACCTAAGATTGAGAGCTTCACTCATTCTCTCTTAACTTTTTGTCTTCTCCATCATGTTTCAGCTGCCAATAAAGTCGTCCATATGTCACTCTATGCTAAATTTACCTCCGTGCATACTCTGCCAAAGCGTGGACCTTTAGACCTGGTTACAACCCAAAGACATCCGCCATGACCATAATAAAGAAACTTTTTGAGCCATCTAATACCATCGAAAATTGGCCTAATCCAAATTATAATGCCTCGCTTTACAATATGTCCCCAAAAAGCACGTTGAGGACAAGTAAAGGCATCACTTTTCGAATGTCCCAAAAGAAGAGCATATTTTTCTAACCGAGGGATAAAAAAGACCGGTGACATCTTTTTCGCCTAAACGATCATATACTGCAGCAACTCAATCTGAAGTTTGATTGGACAATGACGCCAGTATTGGCTCAAATTTTCGCTGCCTACAGCCATTTTTGTCCCTCAAGTAAAAGTAAACACTATTTATTAGAATATTTGAAAAGTGGGTCATTTTTTCTCGATATGATCATAGAAGATCGAATTAACCTTGAAACCTCATAATCCAACTTCAAAATCAACCTTGGGTACATTGAGCAAAGATGCTTGGCAGCGTCAACCCATCATGGCTATGATAATTGTTGGAGCTGTGTCCCGTGCTGCTGTTGTTTTTCTTGTCATTTTAGTCTTTTCTGTTTTGCAGTCAAGTTTGATTTGTTAGGCGCTTAGTTTGTTAGCTATTTTCTAGGAAGTGGAGCAAGTCAGTTTTTTTTTTTTTGCACGTTTGTGTGCGCTTCAAAACAGTTCCTATTAAGCTTGTTCTTGACAGTTTTTGTAAATGTTAATTTTTAGTCTTCTATTCCATCTCTCTCCGCGGAATCAGAAAATTGTGATAGCTGATTTTTTTCATCTTCATTAACATTGGCATCGAGCCTCCAGTGGGATCTTAAGGGACCGTGAAGTGAGGGTAAGCGAGCCTTCAAAGACAAAGCTGATGGAAGCGGGGATCAAGTGGATTCTCTCGCAATGGCTACTCCAGTCTTTATTGGGGAAAATTATCAAGCTTGGGCTGACAAGATGACAACATTCTTGGAGGGTCATGATCTATGGGAGGTTGTGGAGAATGATTATGAAATTACTCCACTTCCAAACAATTCGACCTTGAATCAGATAAAGTTCCATAAAGAGAGAACCACAGGAAAGGCCAAGGCAAAGTCTTGCCTGTATGCTACCGCTCACCCCTTATCTTCACATGGATCATGAGATGTGATTCTGCATAGGCAATATGGGATTGCTTGAAGGATGAATACGAGGGAGATGAGAAGATAATAAGCATGAAGGTGCTGAATCTCTTAAGAGAGTTTGAGAGACAGATGAAGGATTCATAGTCGATGAAGGAATACTCTGATAAGCTAATTGAGATAGATGAAAAGATCGTAGTTTTAGGGACTGACTTGAAGGATGAAAGGCTGGTTCAGAAGATCCTGGTGTCTCTTCCAGAAGTTTGAAGCCACCATAGCTTCTCTGGAAAATACAAGAGATTTAACTGACATAAAGCTTGCAGAATTGTTAAGTGCCCTGTAGGCACAGGAGCAAAGAAGACTGATGAGAAGAGAAGAGCCTGTAGAGGGTGCACTGCAAGCTAAATTGAAGTTCAATGATGGAGGCAAAGGGAAGAAATGGAATCAGTCAAAAGGAAATGTAGGTGACTCCAAGTTTGCAGCGAAAGAAGGAAGTTCTAGTGGGTCCAGCAAATGGAAGAAGAACAAGAAGCCTTGTCAACACTGTGGTGGAACTACTCATCAGTCCTTTAGATGCTGGAGGAGGCCTGATGCTAAGTGCAGAAGATGTCACAAGATGGGTCGCATGGAAGCAATCTGCAAAGAGAACAATCACCAGCAAGCGGGAGAAGCATGAGATAGCGAAGAAATGAGACTCGGGAAGAATGATTGTTTGTGGCTTCCTATTCCGGTTCTCATGTTGAGAATGATGCATGGCTGGTGGATAGTGGCTGTACCAATCATATGACCAAGCGATTTAAAGCTATTTAGGAGTCTAGACAGTCGGTCAGTCCAAAGTCGAAATTGGCAATGGATAGTATATCAAGTGCAAGGGAAGGGTATATTGGCTATTGAAGGAAATCGGGAGGTGAAGCTAATTAGTGATGTTCTCTTTGTGCCAAAAATTGACCAAAATCTGTTGAGTGTTGGCCAATTAGTTGAGAGGGCTATAAGGTGAAGTTTGAAGAAAAGGAATGCCTTATTGATAATGCAAATAGCAAGGAAGTGTTGAGAATGCCAACGAAGGACAAGTGCTTCCTGCTCAAGCCATAAGAAATGCAACAAATGGCTTTGAAGTGCAAAGAAGAAAATGCAGAGCTATGGCATAAAAGGCTTGGACATGTTCACTAGAAGAATTATGTAGAGGAATAGCTTGGCGGATGACTTGCCAAGTTTGGAGGAGGAATTTCCACAGTGCAGAACTTGTCTTCTTGGCAAGCAAGCCAGATTTCCTTTCAAAGGAGGAGGCCGAGAGCATGTGAGAAGTCGCAATTAGTCCACATAGACTTATGTGGACCTATGTCCGAGTCATCTCTTAATGGTACGAGGTATTTCATTACTTTCACATGACATGACTAGGATGAGCTGGATTTACTTTTGCAAGCCAAGTCTGAAGTTGCTGATGTGTTTGTGAAGTTCAAAGCCTTAGTTGAGAATCGAGTGGGAAGAAAATCCAAATGCTTAGGTCTGATAATGGTTCCGAGTATACCGCTCACAAGTTTAAGTTAAATCGTGAGGAAGTAGGCATTATGCAGCAACATCGCCCCTATTCACCTCAACAGAATGGGGTCGGAGAGGAAAAAGAGAAGCATTATGGAAATGGCCAGATGTATGATGCGGGAGAAGATGTTACCTAAGAAGTTCGGGCTGAGGTAGCTAGTACCGCAGTTGTTCTTGTTGAACATTGCCCATGAAGGCCTTAGAGAGGTCAACACCTTTTGAAGCCTGATATGGTGTTAAAACTTATGTAAAGAATTTAAAAGTTTTTGGGTGTTTGTGTTATACGATGTTCCTCGGGTCAAGAGGGACAAGCTGGATCAAAGAGTCGAGCCCGAGTCTTCATTGATACAATCTCCAATCAAAGGCTTATAGGATTTTTCAGCCTATGACAGGGAAGGTGATTGTGATTAGAGATGTTGTTTTTCTAGAGGAAGATGAGTGGAATTGGATGGAAGAAAAGAATGTAGGATGTAAGAAATCAGAGAACAATGACCCGCAACAACCGTATGTGTTGATGAAGTTGTGAATGGATTGGAAGATACTATAGATGATATGCCAAGAAGAGGCACAAGGTCACTTGGTGAAGTTTATGACAAAAGCAATGTGGCGTTGCTTGAACCAGCTAACTTTGTGGAAGCTAAGGAGGATCGTAGTGGATTGCAGCAATGCAGGAGGAGTTGACAATGATTCAAAAAAAACCACACATGGGAGCTTGTTGATGCACCATCCGACAAGAATGTGGTTAGGGTTAAGTGGGTGTTCAGAACAAAACTTAATCCTAATGGTTCTATCAATAAACACAAAGCTAGACTAGTTGTGAAAGGCTATGCTCGATATGGGGAGTAGATTATTCTAAAACTTTTGCACTTATTGCAAGACTTGAAACAATCAGCTACTATTAGCTATTGCAGCAAAGAAGGGGTGGCCTATATTTCAGCTAGATGTCAAGTTTGCATTTCTGAATGGAGAGCTCAAGAGGAGATTTTTGTTGAACAACCTAAAGGCTTTTGTGCCAAAGGGCAAGAAGAAAAGGTATACTGATTGAGGAAAGCTCTATATGGATCAAGCAGGCTCCAAGAGCTTGGTATGGAAAGATAGATAGATATTTGCAAGATTTTGGCTTTGTAAGAAGCTTGAGTGAGTTCACTTTTAAGTCAAGAAGGTGAATCACAGCATTGTAATTCTGTCTCTCTATGTAGATGATTTGTTAGTGACAGGGAATGATGTGGAACCCCGATAGGGAGGTGAAGCAAGGTCTATTTGCAGCATTTGAGATGTCGACTTGGGAAAGATGGCTTATTTCCTAGGTCTAGAAATCAAACAAACTTCACATGAGATTTTCATTTGCCAAAAGAAATACATGAAGGAAATTTTGAAGAAGTTTCGGATGGAAGATTGTAGAAGTGTCAAAGACTCCTATGACTACTAAGGAGAAGTTGCAAAAGAATGATGGAACAAAAGCGGTAGATGCTTCAATGTATAGAAGCTTAATTGGATGTCTCATGTATTTCACAGCAACTAGACCAGATATTTTATTTGCTGTGGAGTGTTTTATCCAGGTTCATGAGTAGTCCTAGTCGGTTACATTTGGTCGCTGCAAAAGGGTCTTGAGATGCATCAAAGGAACATTGTTCTTTGGTGTGAAGTTTAGGAAAGGCTAGAAGTTTAAGTTGTAGGGTTTTTTTTGATAGTGACTGGGCTGGCTCAAGAGATGACATAAAGAGTACATCCGGGTACTTTACTTCACTCTTGGCTCTGCTTGTTTCTCCCGGTGTTCCAAAAAGTAGGAGATTGTAGCTCAATCCACTGCAGAGGCTGAGTTTATAGCAACCATCGCAACTGCAAATCAAGTTTTGTGGCTGAAGAAGATAATGAAGGATCTGTGGTTGAGTTTTGGTGATTGCATTGAAGTTTATGTGGACAATCAGGCTGCTTTAGCAATATCACAGAATCCAGTTTTCCATGGCAAAACCAAGCATTTTAAGATCAAATTCTTCTTTCTGCGTGAAGTGCAACAAAGTGGTGAAGTTAAGTTGGTTTATTGTAGATCAGAAGATCAGCTTGCAGACATGTTCACAAAGCCACTTCAGGTTGAAAGATTTGAGCTGTTAAGGGAGAAAATTGGAGTTTGCAGCAGCAACTGATCCAAGGAGGAGTTTGTTGGAGCTGTGTCCCAGTGCTGCTGTTGTTTTTTCTTGTCGTTTTAGTCTTTTCTGTTTTGCTGTCAATTTTGATTTGTTAGGCAATTAGTTTGTTAGCTATTTTCTAGGAAGTGGAACAAGTCAGTTTTTTTTTTTTTACACGTTTGTGTGCAGTTCAAAACAGTTTCCTATTAAGCTTGTTCTTGACAGTTTTTGTAAATATTAATTTTTTAGTCTTCTATTTCATCTCTCTCTGCGGAATCAGAAAATTGTGATAGCTGATTTTTTCATCTTCATTAACAATAATAAAGTCTAACACAAACAGCCCCGTGCTAGTAATCACAGTGCCTATTTATCATATCATCTTTTTAGTGGCATTATCCATATATTAACTGGACAGTCGGAACACGAGGTTCTTAGCCTAAACTAGCACTGGAAGGAGCAGTCACCTGATGCAGCAACTTCTGAGCAAAGATTGCTCTGCAAACAAGTCGAACATCGTAGATTTTCCAGACAGTCACTGGAAACGCCTTTACTAATAGGAAGGTCAATCGAGAACAGTCCAACATGCTTTCAGCAGTAATACTGGGAAGAGAAAATATACTGTTTGCACCAATTGCTAAAATAGAAAAGTGATGTCTTTAATCTTCACATATTCTTTTTGTTGTTTTGCAAGAGAACACTTCACACCGCGCTCTCTCTAAGGATCATTTGCGAGCATCTGCCCTCTTCAGTTCTTTGGCTGTAGATGAAAAGAGAGTTTTTGAATCAGTTTTGGTGATAAGGGTGAAACCAGAACGACAAATATAGCCGCCTCAAAAAACTTTACCAGCTTTCTGTTCTCCTCGCTTCTTGGCAGCTTCTGCTCTTTGTTGCCGAATGAGGGCTAAACGCTCTGCAGGAAATAAGATGTGCAATAATGAGCACCAAAACCAAAACTAGAAAGGAGAAGGGAATGGATATGATGAATGATCGAGAAAAAACTGACGGATTATCAACAAAGACGAGAGACACGACACTGCTTGTCTTTGCTTTTTGTTTTGATTGATTGACTTAACTACATCTTACAGATAAATATTCGAGTTTTTAATTTCCCTCCCTTCACCAACAAGGCAACAACTGTATCCCAACGTGTCTTGCTTAAATTCTCCCTCCATCTTTGGATTTTCAATTCGAATAACACTTTTAGTCCCTTTCAGCTTCTGCAATTTTTTGGCACAAATACACCACATAGTTTAACAAAATCAAGTCTCTCCTTAAACAATTGAAGGCTATCATATGACATTTTCAACCGAAATAGGCAAGCAGGCATTACTTACTTCACACTCTTCACCAGATTCCTCTCCTGATCCTTCTTCTACGCTACCAGCTTCTCCCGAGAACAACCACATCTCCTCCTTCTGTCTATGAATTTCCTTATATATCCTACACAGCTTTTGATTAGACAGTCTTTCTTAGCTGGACGTCTTGTTTCTAAACTATCTTTTCAGTATCAGAATCTAGTTGTGTAGAGCTGTCTGTGCAAATCAAATCTTAGGCAAATCTCATGCAATCCTTATTATAGAAGTTTGTTATACATGATTTATTTTTCTTAGACATGGTTTCTGGCGGATTTGTGTGTATGTCTGGTAGGTAAGATTGACAATGTTTGGATTCAGTGACCCGCCTTGATTCATGTATATTCAGAGATGAGAATTTGTATATGACAGAGTTCGAGATGCAAACTAATGTCAAGCACTCGTGGATGCTTAAGTTTATTATGGGTAAAGAAAAAGTTTACACTAGCATTGTTGTTTCAAGTCGCATGCAAGAAGTTCGGTCACAATGGCCAACTTGCTTTCTACGCTTGTGCTGCCAATTGTGATTATTCAAATTTGCTTCTTCCCCAACAGATCATTCAAAGAGTTGGATTGCAATTCTGAACCGGTATGGCTTTTACACGAACTAAGAAACATGCTAATACAAGTTGTTGTCTGTGATCATTGAACAAGAAGGCAGTTAATTGCCAGCTCTAGGAATAACTTAGAGTTGTGTGTTTGGCAGAGATCATTACTGGCTAATGTAACATTACAGCGAGTAGAGGCCTGCTTGGGAATGGGAAGTTGTTGATGATCTATCCTTAATTAGATCTGATCTTCTTTTGAAGCGATAATATTTGTCTGATGACCTGCTGCTTTTAACATAGATACCGTGATTTCACAAGTGTGTATTATCATGGTGTGGACTAGTCTATGATATCACTCCGCACGCACATTCAAAAATGTTGAGAGGTGGCTAAAGGAACTCCAAGACCACACTGAGGCCAACATCGTGATCATGCTCGTTGGTAACAAATGGGACCTGCACCATCTCTGTGCAGTCTGCCTCGATGATGCTAAAGCATTTGCAAAGCAAGTGCACACCTTCTTCATGGAGACATCCGTGTTGGAGGCACTAAATGTCAAGAATACCTTCGTAGAAGTGTTGACTCAGATCTACCGCGTTGTCAGCAGGAAGGCTCTCAACATTGGCGATGACCCTGCAGCCCTGCCAAAGGGACAAATGATCAAGATCGAAACAGGGACCATGTCTCGCCGTCAAGAATCTGGTTGTTGCTCATCATGAGAAATCATGGATCCGGTGCGAAAGTGCTTTGCTCTTCATAGCATTGTGTTTCCAATAGAGGGAGCGACACTGAAGTTGGACTCCATCAGTCATCATGTATAGAAAAACTTAGACACTCTTATAGCATATTAACGTTAGATGAAATGATTGCATTTAAAAACAAATGAAATTGGCAGTTACTCTTTCCTTGTTGTTTGCTTCCTGTTCTTTCTTTTTCCCTTTTGAACTTATTCTGCTGGGTTTCTACACATGTTTCTGAAAAGCATTACCTATTATTCATAATGCAAGTATGGTTCATCATCTGCAATTACTAAAAGTATAATCATGATCAGTCGTTATTGCGAGTGCATTTTTACGACACTTCGTTGTGTGTAGCCTGAGTTATCACTACTTCTATTACCTGATATAGCGAATCCTGAAGATTGTCAGGATATAGTTTGTGAAGCTTGAAACTCCAGCGATTGCTGTGGAAAGTCTTTGTTTGGAAAAATAGAAGAGTCTAAGATATGTAGCTAGTTGGAGTAAAACAAAATTCTCTAATCCAAGACGTCCGGTGGAGGCCCTGAGTTCTGAGTTACAGCAAATAATAAATAGCAATACTATGCATGATAGGGACAGGGAAGCTTAACTTAAATCTCAGAGGGAGAACTGTGGCACCAAGAGGAAATGCATTGGGGCATGAGGGCTTGAATTGATTCGTTGGGTTGGGAAAAGCTCTTCCACAGAACAACCATTAGAAGAAGACAGCGAAACAGGATCTCCATTCTCAAGAATCCTTATGACGGTGTAGAGAACCCCAACCAGAACAAACAACACTGCAGTATTTCATGGAGTTGTGCACTACTGTAGGACGTTGCGATTTCCTTTCATCAATTGATTAGTGTCCTATTTTGGTGACCGAGGATATGAATAGCTCCCTAATTCAAGCTGTCAACTTGGAAGAAGTGAAATATCCTATTTTTGAACCGAGATCACTTTTAGCACCTCGGCCTAATGGAATGAATGGTTTGTTTTATAGAGAGAATTGGGATGTGATACAGAAATATGTTTTCAAGGAAGTATGGTAGTCCTTTGAATCAGGGACCCTCAATCCTCTGTTAAACAGTATGCGAATTACTCTTAACTCCTAAAGTCCCTAACCCTGAAAGACTTGATCAGTATCTCCTATAGGCTTAGGCAATTTTGCATACAGAGTTATCGCAAAAGCCTTGGCCAATGGGCTCAAGCCCTGGCTTCCTGAATTGATTGTGCGTATGAAATGTGTTTTTGTTTGATGGAGGCAAATACAAGTGCCGGAGGTACTATCGATTAAGGAGAAGGAAAAGGAGAATAGTTCCAGGCTATTCTGAAACTCAACATCAAGAAAAAACTACGATAGGGATTTCCTTGAAGCGTGTGTTTAAAGAAAATAAGTTTTGTGCAAATGCAGGTGAACTAGATAATGCAACATGTGAAGACTGTAACTTTCAGTGTTGAGCTAAATGGGGAGCCCTTACGATATATTTCAAGCCTTTGAAATGAATCCGACAAGGAGACCCTTTTTCCTCTTGCTTATTAATCCTGATCGCAAATGTATTATCGGTGTTAATGCACACATGGGTGAATACAGGGAGAATGAAAGAGATTCAATTCAACATGAATTGCCCAACAATCTCACATGTTCCATTCGGCCGGTGTGTTCATCTTCTTTTGAATCTGATGTCGAGGAAATGTCAAAAACGCCAACGTGTTAAAACCAATACTGCTTTGTTTTCCTGGCTAGCCATCAACTTGAAATGCCATCGCTCATGATAAATCATTCAGTGAATCTAGCCTGAGCAATATGGAAACTCCCTCTAACCATATCTCTTTTTGGTGGGTCACAAATAATGGATGTCACTTAGCTCATCAATCAGAGATATAGTTAAAAGGGAGTTTCGGAAAACTGTTGTCGTTCTAGTTCTAGCCAAAGAACATTGGAATTTGGGTTTCAAAAACAAGAAAAAGCTTAGACAATCTGGGCTTTCGTGATTAGGCGTCATGTGGGCGGGCTGTTGACCCAATCAGGATACAGTCTTCGCTGGAACATGCCTAATGGAGGCTCCGTGGCTGGAGGCTCTGGCGCCAGCATCAATTTGGCAATGACATTTTGATACGACCAAAAATCTTATGTAACCAAATTCGAAACCTCTTCATGTTGTCATCCTAAACACTTCGCCAAAGATGCATTATAGCGCCAGATTTTTCCCTCAAAACAACTCTTAAAATTGACTCGGGCGTATTTGGATTGAGGAAAGTGAAAAGAAGTGAAGGGTCATAGGAGCCCCAAGGAAATCTTTCCTTTATTAGGGAAAATATAATAGGAGGTAAAAATGAAGTAACTATTTGTTTTTTTGGCTAATATTTCATCACCAAACAAAGTGTCGGTCATGGAAATGGGAAGCCACACAGGAGAGACCGAAAATCGATGAGAAGAGATTATATTACATATTACTCAACAAGCTTAAGGACTATATTGGATAAGATAAGAAGTATCAGGCTTAGATTGCACTTTGCGCAAAGTTTTATAATGCCGGTCAATTTCAGGTTTATCACTTGTTCGTTTGGTTACACAGGAATCACAATTAGATCAATATGTGGAAATAGTAAGTCTCTTCCGTGCATGTTTTTTCTCTCCCGGCACTTGCCTCGGCTACTAATGTCACTGAAAGCAACTAGCTTGGGCTTCCACATATACATTTTTTCACAGGATGAGCCCAAAAACAATCCCACATCTCACAAGTTGGCCCACGAGTGAGCTTTCTGGGGTTTCTTATAAGCGAAATGCCCTTTTTCCAGGTCCCTGAAAACATGTGAATGGCGGAGAGACAATGCTAGATATTCTAAAATTGGTTCACAATATTGATTTAGTTGACCCACTATAATTCTTTGTCAAATATGACTTCCAAGTTCAAATGCTCACTTGCAATGTACTTCATTACTTACATACCAATTTTTGTATTTAATTGTGCTCCTTGTTGGCTCAGCTAGTGAAGGCAAGGTGTGAAATTCAGATATGCAATGAATTCATAATTTTATTGTTTCAATCAAGAAAAATTGTTTGGTATTTTGTTGTAACTTATCATCAAAATATACTTAATGTTGTTGTGTGAGATGGGTCTATATATATTGAGCATGATATTTTCCTTTAATCTTTTGAGCATAAATTTTCCAAAGATATGAGACATCGTTAAAAAGTTCAAGACTCTACTTATTTAAATTGGTAATCTACATATTCAACGAAAAAAAATTCAATGTCTTCTTCCGTTATAAGTTTGTAATTACATATATAACTTGAGTCATGCTAGCATATTAATCTTTGGGCCACAAATTTTTGAAGGAGTAGACCCTATAATAATTTCTAATTATTTGTCATTTATTTTTTTGTGGTTCAGATTAGATTGTTATTATCATGGTTAATTAAAGACAGTCACTTAATCATTTTCCTATAACTTGAAAGATGCTGAATTAAATTAAATCAACGATACGATTTTTATTCCAACACAATTCTAAAAATACGCTTAAAAACTATATATATTACAAAAAATACGTTTAATGTGAAGACAAATACACCTATTTTATAGAAACATCAAGTTGTTTCAATTACATAAAAATTATATTTTATATATATTAAAAAACGGGATATTTTGTTTGTTATATACTGCATTTTTGTACGTCAACTGTATATTGTCAATTACGTAAAAATTATAGTTTTAGATAATTTATAGAAAAGGATATGAAAAACTAAACAAAAAAGTAAAAGAAAAGTTTGAAAAGATAATAAGAAAGTGAGGGAGTAGTACGGGAAGCAACTTTTCCTCGGATTTGATCAACAAGCTGTCAACCGCCCATATGGATCTATTAAAGATATTGAAAGTGGGAGATAGATGATCGTGTGTGTCACTTTCGGAGCAACTTTACCTTGCATGTGATCGACAGGCTGTCAACCACCAATGCTAATCAACTAAAGATATTGACTAGTCGATGACAAGTACCGCAAAAGGATATCTATTAAAATATCCAGTAACAAGCTCTTTCTTGAGGGGGTTAATATCAAAAAACTACAAATTGGTATCTTGTGACATATTTATGTGTATAAATTATTTTTTAACCATAAAAACCTCAAACAACGTACATCTGTGATAATTTTACCCTAAACATACCAAAAAACCCTCGTCCACTAGCGACGGCGACAATTTTACCCAAACTAATTTTTAATATTATTTTTTTTTTTTTTTTTTTTTTTTTCTTTTCTTTTTTTTTCATTTTCAAACTCCCCAGATCTGGAGCGGTGGCCGATCCTAGGTGACCAGACCAGAGGCACCATCCATGGAGCCGAACCTCGCCGACTTGAGGGTTGGGGCGGACCCTCGTCCATAAATCAGCGGCGGGGTGGCCATGGACGAGCGCTTCTTCTTCCTCTGTTCATTCACCCGAAATCCAAATCTGGAGCAATAGGCATCTTCAAACACAAATCGAGAAAACCCCACGCCACCACGGAACTTCATCCTGTCGGTAGGGTCAAATGACTCGAGCCACTGTCCATGGCCGCGAGGTTTTTGAAAGAACGCCAGATTTGGCCGCGGAGGTCGTCACCCTCAGATCTGTGGACGAGAGGCCATCCATGGCCGACCGCTACTTTGCATCTCCATATCTGTGGACGAGCGCTCGCGGCCAAGACTTAGCCGCCAGGACAACGGAAGGATGGAAAATGAAAAAAAAAAAAGAAAAGTGATCGAATCGCTCAACAAATAAAATTTGCGAAAAAATAAAAAAAATAATATTAAAATTTTCCATTCCGGCGACAAGTAAAATTGCCACATGGTGGTGGCCACAGGGGGGGGATTTTTTATGGTAAGTATGTTGGTGGAATTGTCACAAGTGTACTGGAGGGGAGGTTTAGGGTTTTCTGGTGGTCAAAAAAAATAGTTCAAGATAAAATTGTCACATCAGTGTCTGCCATTTTGGGGTTTTTATGATCAAAAAATAATTTGGGGTAAATGTGTCACAAGTGTACCAGTTTAGGGTTTTTATGGTATTAACCCTTTTTAGAGATTGTCCCTAGAAGTCGTACACAAGACCCTAAATTGCAAGGGATCGAGGGTTCTCCTTCAAGCAATATCTCTATTGCATTCTCCATTAATTTTCCTTCACTATTCAACATCATGAGTTTTGTTCAAAGAAAAAAAAAAATTATTATATTGAAAATCCTAAAAGTTATAATAAAAATACAATTAAAGTCTAAAATTTTTAAAAAGTATAATTAAATCTTAAAACTTGTCAACAAACCGCAATCGAGTCTTCAATTTTCAAAAAGTGTAATCAAGTCTTAAATATTTGGTGCTTCTTACTTCCTTGGAATATTTTCATGAATTTTTCATATTATCTTGCAATATTTTAATAATATAGTTGACTACATATAAAATATCCATCTGTCATCCAACAAGGTCAATTAGGAATTTCCTAACTATTAAGGGGTTAGTATATATTACATTGATAAAATATGAACAAAAAAATCCACCTAAATTTTGTTTTATAGGGGAAAATTCATATGAAATAGGATACAATCTAATGAATAATATCTATTCCAATTTTACACGAATAAAAAAAATTCACACGGTTATTCTACTAGTATACTATTGAATTAGAGGTTTGGTATGCTTTAGGATAAGACAAGAATAGAAGTATAACACTAGTTAAAAATACTAAAATTGATAAGAAAAAAAACAAGGTTATGACAAACGTACGGTGATTCTTCATTCCAATTTTTCAGAAGTAAGTATTGCAACACTTGCAATATTAATTCTAAGATTAAAGGAGTAAGTTTGGGGTAGCTTTCCATTCATACGGAAAATCGCTTTTATTTTCTCTTTTCATGAATTTTCTTCGTGATATATCTGGACAATGCAACATTGATTTTGACGAATCATTATTCTATCGGAAAGAGTCGAAAGTTGTAGGAAAGATGCTTGAGTCTAGCGTAAAGACAACGAAAGGCAGCCGATGCTGACTTGGATGTTTTCGATTGCCGTGGAGTGCGATTCCACCAAAGATAATGACGATTCAAAGTTACGCACCCCGGCATCTTTGACCTAAAAAGCTGAGCAATAATGTCCATGCGAGGCCAAATCGAAAAGTTATGATTTCTTTCCTATATAACTTTGACTATGACCAAGTAAAAATCGATTTGCAGGTTTTTCTCGATTTAGCAACAATCAGTAGGTTTGAGCTTTTGAGGATGATTTCTGGCGCAGCTGGAATGCACTTCTAGGGTTTTCTTGATGTTAGTGGAGATTGTATGATCGTGTTCTCAAGCACTAAAATTAAAAATTTATAATTATGTATAGATATAATGAAACAATAAGTACTTGAATTTTATCCATTTTATGTTCAGGTGCCTTTTTTTTTTTAAATTCAATCAAGTATCTAATTTTTTTTTTTTTCAATTTTAATTCAGTGTGGGGTGTTTGTTAAATAAATTGCCATATCATGTGATTCTGTCGATACAACTTAGTTATTTAACCGTGTCACAAAATATGGTGCTAAGAGAACCTTATTATGAAATTTGAAAGTGGCCGCACAAATTTATCGAGGATAGATTGTGATGAGGGGCACCTAGGAACTACACATGGGGTACCTAAGAGCGCTAGGGACTATAAAACTTTGAACACCTCAAATTATATTCCATGATAAAACTTAGGCCGATCATAAATATATCGATTCATTGACGCTTGATCTAATTTCCAAGCTCAAACATAAAACCGGTTTCTCTCCTTAACACATAATCACTTTATTAGAAAACGAGTAGCTTTCGCTTTCAAGACAAGAGGCGTGCTAATATTACTTATAGTGTATCTGATTATGGTAAGTACAAAAGTGGTAAATACTAGCATTTATCGATCTTCAATTCATACCAAGTCTCTTCTTACCAAAAAAAAAAATCATATCACGTCTCAATCATTCAACCTTTTTTTCAAAAAAAAAAAAAAAAAGCTTAGGAAGTTGCTTATTTTTTTTAAAGCTCTCCATTTTGTCTCGTCGAGGGACGAGATAAAGAGAAAAGTGAGTCTGCACAAATCAGCTCCTTCCAACGAACACATGCACAGTCCCGTTGACTTCATTTGATCTTCCCGTTCAATTTGTTCATGAAATCAACATTGTCCGACATATCTCGAGAAATTATATGTTCTCGACAATTAATAAGCCGAGATTTCTAGGCCCATACATACTTAATCACTCTCTCAATTATTATGGGCATCTATCGGACTCCAAAAGCATATACCTTAGAAAAAAAGAGACACATTATCAGTCATGCGACTAATTATCAACGCAAATCATCGTCACAAACAAAAGCCTGGCCGATTGGACATCCATGAAATGCACGTGTAATGTCACCAGCACAAAATGTTCACATGCTTAGTGTAAACGAATCAATTAACTTTGGGAAAATTTTTCCATAAAGCCTTACATCTATTTATGGCAGTCAATTCAGTCATAAATTTTTTTTTTTGGTCAATTTAATTCCAAACCTTTTGATGATTTTTCAAACATTGATCCACTTGGTAAAAAGCTATGATTTCTTTATAGATCCACTTGGTCCTCGTTCACAGATTATAGTAAAAAGCTATGATTACTTTAATGCCAGAGAGAGAGAGAGAGAGAGAGAGAGAGAGAGAACTAGTGGCCCAGGGACTCAATTTTAATCCCAAAGAAGTGTAAAATGTTAGGACCGGGCGACAATTACAAAAAAAAATAGAGAGTAAAAGCGAGAAGAAAAAATCGAGACAAAAGATTTTTATTTTGGTTCATCGTTAAACTAAGGCTCCGCCTAGCAGAGAATTTCACTATAATTAGCACCTCGTACCTATCTCGTTACATCCATCAATTACAAGAGAAAGAGAATATATATAGATAACAATTTGACCCAAAATAGGAGACCTCTTTCTGGTTTCCTAGAACTAAGAAACTTTCCTTTTTAAGGATCAAACACAATCGATAAGGAGTATGAACCACAACCCAACATTCTCCCACTTAGTGAATACTTCACATGCTTCTTTAGTCCCAACATAGTTATACACCATTCAAACTTTTCTGCACTCATTGCCTTGATCAAAATATTTGTACTATTCACTCGTGTGTCAATTTTTTCTCCAACACTACAATCTTCTCTTTCACTTTCTCTCTGATAAAGTGATATTGTATGCTGATATGCTTTATTCTTGCTTTATAGACTCTAGCTATCACATCTAATCTTCACTCTTCCTTGTGTAAAACCAAATTCTTCATACAATCTGCGCATCCGGATCACTTCTTTAATAGCATAAGTAAGGGCCATGTATTTTGCCTCAGTAGTTGATAAAGCAACTGTGCTCTACCTCTTACTCATCCAACTCATAGCTCCACCGAATAAGGAAGCAACACAATTGTTGGTTGACGTCCTGCTTTCAATGTCACCTCTCTAATCAACATCCCCAAAACACTTCAGTTCTAACACTTGTTGTTCCTTTGAGCCTTTCGTTGCCTCCAAACATAGCTTAAAGTCAGATATACATGAAGATAACGAAGCACCCGCTTTGCTGCCATCCAATGCTCTTTCCCCGAATTGGACATATATTTACTCAATATTCCCACTGCTTGAGTAATATCTGGACCATTACACACCATGGCATACATCAAGCTCTCAATTGCGCTTACACAGGGGATTGTTGCCATCTATTCAGCTTTCTCTTCAATCTTGGGACACTTTGAGTACTGATGGCTTGTAATTTGTGGATATGAGGGTCTTCATGGGTTTACATCTAGCCATGTTAAACTTTTTCAACACACTTTCAACCACAATTTCCCATTCTCACGCTCTCTTTTTATCTGCATGCCCAAGATGAAGTTTGTTGGGCTTAAATCTTTCATCTCAAACTGTTTTGCTAACCATCCTTTTACAGTGCTAATCATTCTTAATATGTTCCCAACTAGGAGCATATCATCAACATATAAGGTTAAGATAACAAAATCATCCTCTAACCTCTTCACGTGGACATAATGATTAACATCACAGCAAACAATGTCAAGTTTCAAGACATATGAGTCGAACTTCCGGTACCACATTCTTGAAGATTGATTCAGGCCATGCAAAGACTTGTTCAGTTTACAAATAAAATTTTCTTTTTTTTTTTTTACCACAAACCCTTATGGTTGCTTCATGTAATTATCCTCCTCCAAGTCACCATGGAGGAATGTTATCTTCACATCGAGCTGCTCTACCTCCAGTTGTGCGCAGCTACTACAGATAAGACAAGTCTTATGTAATTCAATTTAGCAACGAGAGAAAAAATCTTACCATAATTGACTCATTCTATCTCGCGAGTGTCCCTTTGCAAACAAATGAGTTTTGTATCGTTTTTGTCTCTCCATCTTAAGACATCTTCTTCTTGAACACCCACTTGCAACCAATTGTCTTTTTGATCTGGAAAGTTTTAATGAACTCCACATTTCATTTTTATCCAATGAGTCAATCTCATCTTTCATGGCTTTCTCCCACTATTTAACATCCTCTGCATTTCTTGCTTCCTTGACAACACTTTGGAAAAGAGAAAAACACAAAGGGAGAAAACGAAAGAAAAAAGAAAAACTTAGGGAGAGAAAGAGGCTACCATGGCGGCTCAATGTAACGCCCTCACCTCGGGGTCATTAACATGACGTTCCGTTTATTATTATCATTTTAATAAGCACAAGCGGAAACGTAAACTCAGGACAATCATAATCAGAACAAATAATGGGATTTTAACAAGCATCATGAGCAAACCTTATATTTATAGTGTATGCAAACATATTTTAACAAGCCTGCTCTTTTGGGTTATGGCAATTATCACATTTTTTCATAGCCGACTACAAATAGCAAAACTTGACTTGGGTTATCTTATACCCACTACGACTTCTCGCTCCTCGCTTCTTCACCTCCACCCGGTCCTGTCCGCTGGACATCTCACATCCCACCTGTGGCTTTTATCCCGAGCCGACCTGCCCGCCTTTGCCAAAGCACCGTTGAACCTACATAGGGATCCAACCCATTCTTCGATCGCATAGCGATACCACGCCACGTATGGATGAGGCACCAAGTCCGTTAGGCCCTCATCGAACATCACAAGCATCGTGATTCGGCGATAGACGTGGTCTTCTCTGACATCTATCACGGTGAGCACTTCAGCTCTCTGCTCCATGGGATTGCCAACGCGGGCTGAGGGAGATGCCATCCCACTTGACACTGAAAGGGAAATAACGGGGGATGAGTCGGAGAGACTCGGCAAGTGAAAACACTAATATCAAGTGAGGATATATCGATCGCCATTAACATAAGTTGGCCCTTATCGCACCCGCATCGATGACAAATCAATAGCAAAGTTCAAATAAGAAAATATCACGCATGGCCACATTATGTACACTTTACCAACCAAGGCCCAGTTCTATCTCAAAACAACATCAAACATGAAACATGATCAAACTAAGAGAGTGAACCAACTACGACCAACCAAACGACCGAGAAACGGTTCAAGCAAATCACGTCACCACGCATCTCAACATCCTTTCCCGATATTAGGGAATTCACTTACACAACAATAAAAACAAGAGCAAGAAAGGAATACGGGAGTCTCGGCAATTCTCGAGCTTGAACACTTGAGTAAACAGATCTTGGCACGAGGCTTGAACACGTGGAAGATGGCGTCTTGGCTTTAAGCTCTCTAGTTTGCGAACAACAAGAAGAGACACGAGCTAGTCGGTGAGCTCTCTCTCTCTTTCTCTCTTTCTCGGCGTGAACAAGAAGCAAAAGAGAAGGTTGGTGGTGTGTGTGAGAATGGAGAGAGAGGCGTGAGAATGGCGTGAGAGAGGGGGAGGGCTTCCTCTATTTATAGTGGCTTAAGCAAAAATAGACAAAATAACATCATTACCAAATCTTCCTAGATTTTGCCCTCATTACGTAATCTTCCTAAAATCTTAGTCATTAATGAATATAAGCCAAAAGTCATGTTGAAATGATCTCGAGAATCTAAGTCATTAATGGAATGATCTTGAAAATCTCAGTATTAATGAATAATAGTCAAAATATCATCATGAAATGCCATTAATAACTTAATCTTGGAAATCTCTGTATTAATGGATAATGGACAAAATAACATGATGAAATGCCTCTAAAGTCTTGTGGCCATTAATGCATGTCATGATGTGATACCTCTAAAGTTTAACTAGTTAATGCAAGTCATGATAAAGGGGGCCTCAAAGTCTTCGTTCATTTATTGCATATAATCATGACGAGAGGCCTCAAAGTCTAAGCTAATTAATATGGTTTGGATAAGAAGATTTGACTTGGTCCAACCTTATCTTCTAGTTCATTCTACAATTTTTCAAACCGTAAAGCCAATCTAAGTCCTTAGAAAATGCTGGTTCCACCTACAATTAACTCGGGTCAACCGGGGTGCACAAGATTGACTAATCGATGCCAAAATCGCAACCCCAAGATCATACTTATTTCCCTTACTTTCCGAGGGTTTTCCACAATAAAACAATCTTAATAATCCCATTCAATCTGAGGTTCGGCGCGAGAACGTCCTCAAATATCACCAAACATAACCAAGATAAGATTCAAGTTGAATGGGATAAGCTCAAGCCAACCGCTAACTAGGCATGTGGCTTGGTCCGACAGGGTTTATGGCTTGGCACACTACCGGGTCACATGGGCATGGTTTGGCGCTGCGGGCGAGAGTGCACAGCTTACACCGGCGCCAAGACGGCGCGCTGGCCGCATGCCCATGCCGAAAGCACGATGCAGTGGCTGCACAAGCAAGGGCAGGGTACTACGCCGGGCTATATGGGCAACATGTTTGAGCATTACATTAGACCACATGAGCAAGGGGTCGGGTCATGGCTTAACACATGCCGCGGCTCATGGATGGGCACAAGGCATGATTCATGGCCAAGTTTCTTGGGCATGGGACTTGGTCAAAGTCGGATCTTATGGGCACAATACTTAGTACGAAGATCAAGCAAAATGGCCGGCACACGGCCGAGCACGTAGCCGGTTCGTGGCCTAGCTGACTAGCACAAGGGCCGGTCATGTCCGGGCACACGGCCTAGCCGGCGCGGCTGGCACAATGGCCGATCCGCGGCCTAGTCATTGGGCTCGTGGCCTGGCACATGACCTATCCATGGCCTACCCAACTTAGCGTAATGATCCATGGCAGATTCTCTATCGGTCCACATTCGAGTATCAATGACTCATGGTCGACCCTCGGTTGTCATATAGCCTTACGGAGTTCGGTACCCCGAGATCAACTCATGGTCACCCGTGACCGAAACATGGTCATGCGATATCACCCGTGATCAACACATGCCAACACGGCATTAATCCATGATCACCCCAAACCGTCTCACTAACGTCCCTTATGGTCAAAGGGTCTTTCCACAATCATATCACTCTAATCGATCGCACGATCGGGGAGTCATTCCACTATCGATGCCTAGGTCGATTCATAAACAATCTTTCAATTGAACCATGACAAATCCTCGACATACATTCCGACCATACTGTCCATCCCATTACCGACCCTCGGTCGTATCACTCACTCAATTCTTTACCATTTACTGCAGCTTCCCGAGGCCCAAAAATCGGGATGTGACACTCAAGCTCTAAGCTTCATGCGGCCATAACTGCCGGAGTTTCAAGCCACGATGGCGCCATGAGCAAAATAGAGATTAGGATGCCAAAAGTCGAAGGTCGGAGGGCGATTTCTTGTTGACAAACCGCCGTTCAGGTGTGCTCCCCATTTTCTGCGATTGGGCAAAGGCGTTACGCCATGAGCTTGAAGCTTGATTAGCCATGGCAACCGAGAGCTAAAGCTTGAGAGAAAGAATGGAGGAAGGCTCTCTACATCTCTCGACCTCTCATTTCCGCACCTCAATCACCACCCAATTCCATCCAAATTCACGAGCCTCTTCACTCACTTCAACTCCCTCATTTCACCTTGCCCTTGAGACCCCCCAAGACCATCATACATCCCGCCGCCATCTTCAATTTCTCCTCCACGACCCTCTCTCTTGAAAACCCTAATTCCCTCCTAATTATTCCAAATTGATCGGACCCACCTCAAGAAATAGTCCCAAAGTGCAGTCCTCATAAAGAACCTCCCGCCTCTTTGAGCGAGCCACGATTGGCGCCCGTCGGAGGGGGGTAACCCAAGGTATTCACTTACATGTGCTTGCGCCCGCTCGACAACATCAAGACCAAGCTCGAGACAAAGGGTGCCTCGGTTTGTACAAGAACACGTTCATTGCTTTTTACGAGTAACGGAAAAAGCAAAAAAAAAATGAAAAAATAAAACATAAAAGATTAAAAAATAAATCGAAAAATAATTAAAAATTTAAAAAAACTAAAAAAAAGTGTACATGTCAAGACCGGCAAGTGCCACATAGGATGACCGGCGTCCACATCATATTTTTTGGTGACGCAAATCACCGATGGCTCTTAAGTGATCTATTTTTAAATTTGTGACACTTAAGTGAGCGAAAAAAAATTATGGCACTCAAGTGTGTGCCATAGAAAAGTTATGGCACTTATCCCAAGACAAATGTGCAAGGTAGAAGCTTTCTTGTACTTTGGAATTTCATATTCTAACTCTTCAATACCGAAGCTCCTTTTATATTCATCTAATTCCAATTTAGCCACTGGACAATTTTTAGAAGATCATTCTCCAATCATTCCATTGGATACGAATGTTTCAAGGGAATTGAGTAGCCATTGAGTGATGAAATTAGAATCTCCCTTTGATTTAGTCGCCCATACAACCAAATCGGAGTTTCCATTAGTAGAGTTCTTCGTTTGGTAAGAATATCTTGCCTAAAGAAGATTGTCAATCAATCAAAGTTGTTTTGCTTTGAGTAATTTCGTTGCAAAATAATCTTTAAGATCAAATATCAATCATCATATTTCGAGAAAGAAATCCGAGCCAGATATCGTAGCTCTTGTGATATTTATATACGTTGTATTATGAGTCTAAATAGACTTCTCGATTAGATGATATAGTTCGAGTCTTGAATACTTCCTGAGTTTGAACAAACTTTGCATATAATCTGAAGATTTCAAACATCTTGACAATATTCATGTCCAAGATTTGTCGATGTCTTCATATAACTCCACCGTAACATCCTAAATTTTGATCCGTTACGGAATCAATAAAGTCTACATTAATTCTTGTTTGATTTTAGTAAGTCTCGTCCGGACTTGATCAATCACGGGATACTAATCAAATGGGAAAGGCTAAATAGGAACCGATCGTGGACCGAGGACCCGATCGTGATTGAGCATCAATTTCGAAAAATGTCGAGGGAATATTTTGGGCCAACATGGGCTGATCTTAGGAAAATAACAGAATTGATATAGTCGATGAACGTCGATCGGATCGTGGGTGATTTCGCACGATCGAAAGTACGCCTCGACAAAAGAATCTGAATGTAATCCAAACGATCGCGACCTCTGGTACTAGTGATAATTCCTCACGCCTTCTCCAAATTCGAGGCCATCACGACTCGTGGCAATCCTAGGTCGATACGCATAACACTTAAACAAACCGCTTGTTAGTGAGAGGCCCTAAAACTTCAAAACGAGCAAATTTGAGCGCGAAATTGGACCCGAATTTCGACGTTGAAATTTCAAGGGTATTTTATGACTATTTTGCAAGACTGACGTCATTTTAGAGTGGCCACACATGTTTGGGACTAGTACGGTTGAAAACTGAAAATTCGACAGAAATTGAGAAAATTACAATTTTGCCCCTAGGGACCTCGATGTCCGTTTCCGAGACCAAACGAAATTATTTTTTGAAACCGATGTCATTTTGGAGTGGCCACGCATGTTTGGAGTGCGTACGGTTGAAAATTGGAATTTCGACCTCGGGATGAAAATTTATGGTTTTACCCCTCCAAACTTTCGATCTGATTTTCGAGGGCTTAAAGGATGATTTTTATGGATCTAACACTGTATTAAGCTAGCCATGCATATATAGGACCAGTATGGACAAAAATTTGAATTTCAACCCGGGATTGAAAAATTACGAAAATGCCCCTAAGGCCATTTTGACCAATTCCGAATTTTGACCAAATTTTGGGGACTTAACCAAGGTTATTGAGCCAACTAAGGTCCAGTCACCAATGGTTAGGGGTAAATGACCATTCAACCCTTGAATTATTGGATAAGAGCAATTGCTAGCCATTGGATTAGGGGGTAAAATGTCCAACCCTTAGATTAATGACACATGGAATCCACTAGCAAAATTTTGACCCATTTTGACCAGCTCACTCTCTCTCTCTCCCTTCATTTCTCTCTCCTTCCCCGCCCATTTCCTCCACGACCGTCCTCCTCCACCGCCTTTGCCCTTGCCGCTTATGCCCATCTTGGGATAGGGCGGGAGCTCGCCACCCGCCCGGACAGGCGTCGTCTCGTGCCACCGCCCGGGACTAGGCGTCGTCTCGTGCCACCACCGGATTGGTATTTGTCTCGTGCCACCTCGCCTCCCATCCTCTCATCCCCATCTCACTCTCTCTCTCACTCGTTTCTCTCTCTCGGCCAGCGGGGACCAAGCACCCGTGGTGCCGCCCATCGCCCGATGCCCCACCGATCCCACCGTGCACCGCCCACGCCCAACCACCTCACCCCTCACTGTCTCTCTCTCCGCCATCCTCGGCCACCCCACAGCCTCCCTGTTTTGGCCTTGGGTGACCGAGAGCCTCTGGGGCAAGGCCGTGGACCGCCGGCTTGCCCCAAACGCCACCCACCGATTCTTATCGGCGTGTGCATTGGCGCCCGTTCTTGTCGGCCCGAGTCAAGTTTAAAGTATAAAACCCTAAATCCTTAATTAGCTTAATTGTGCATTCTAGGGGTAATTTAGGGGTTAATTAGGCTTAATTAGGGCTTAATTAGGTGTATTTGTGTGTATGGTGATTAGGATATGTGATTAGGAGCTAATGGAATGATTTAGAGGTGGTTTGGTGCCCAAATATTGCTTTGCCCTGGTACTGTTCATACAGTACCGAAATTGCCTAAAATTACCTAAGTTGTGCACTAAATGGGTTCATTAATTAAGGAAATGAAATTAGGCAATTTAGGGTCTAGTTATGACTTGTATAGATCCTATTTGGTAACGCCATGCTTGAGGATTGATTGGCTGAATTTAATCGGTTATGGCGGGTCTTGGACACAATTGAATTACATTGGAACAAATGTGTGGATTAAGTCTTTGGATTAATCGGTTTAGAATGGATTTAATTGGGTGCCCGTTAATGCGTTAAATTCGTTGAATTAGCGAATAATTGTGCTTAGAATCTTAACATTGGTAATTGATTTTGGGACCCGTGGCATGTGATTCGCGTTTTATGTTGCGATATGGCTGAATTGGAATGCAATGACATACGTGCCTAATGTTTTATCAAAGTATTGGCCTTGGTGTCGGGCCTACTGAGTCGTTTTATCAAACTGCTGGCCTTGGTCGTAATATTTGTGGACCTTGGTCGGAATAATTGCACATGATTATTGTTAATGTTAAATACCTAACCTGCGGGGTGTGAGATAGTAATTTGGGCCGTGGGCCGGGAGAAATTATAGTGATTTATCGGTTCATTAATTAATGTGTTTGATTTACACCATGCGGAGGTACACATTAGCCTAGTTTAGGATTAGGGATTGTTACTTGCTGTGTTTCTCACGGTTATTGTAAAAGCCGATAGTTCGGATCCCCAATCATGAATTTTGGAGACACGCCCGATATGTTTGGGATCCCCACCATCGAGCGCCGATGTCGATTCACCTTGTGGGGGAATGATGAGGTGTATATTAGACATTATCACGTTAGTTTGGGTAGGCGTAGGCTTAGCTCACTATGAGGGTCCATGAGTACCTCGCTTGGTGCTTCCGGGATCGTTTTGGTGATGAGTTCGGTTCCATCAGTCTGTTGATGTCCCGTTTGTCGGAGAGGGTCAGCTGGTGTAACATTCCGATTTTCGACCCAATTTGGGGTTTATAAAATGCATGATTTGTCGATGCGCTTATGGTAAAGTCTCACCCGGGAGCTGATCACTCCCGTATTTATTTTAAACCGAGAGATTTCGCTAGAATCGCACTCGATCGAATTTTTGTCGTTATTTAGACCCTGAACTTGGCGATCGATTTTCGGGAGTTCGAGGGACTTAATAAATTGGACGATGTCGATGTTCGAGTTGCTATCGAGATTATCGGGAATAATGAAAAAGTTTGGGTTTTGGACGGGTGCAAATTTGGACTAGTAGACCCCTCGTTAAATTTTGGTCAAATTAATTTGGCCTTTGTCCCTTTTAAGTCACGAGGTTCTACTTTGGACGGTAGACCATTTTCCGTTTTGGAATTGGACCCCCGGTTTGCGTTAAATATTTTAATTTCTATAATTTTTTCAAAAACAAATCTCTTCTCTCTCTCTCTCTCTCTCTCTCACCTGGACGATGCATTGTTTTGACAAGTTTAAGGGTTAATTAGGGTATTTTAGGGGTTAACTTAGGGGTTAATTTGTGGGTTTAATTAGGGCTTGGATTGTGGCCAAATTGGTGGATTAGTTTGATAAATTGATGGAGGATTAGTGGCCCGAGAGAGGCGCGATGAATGGGCTTATCAAATTGGAATAAATTGACCCGAGTTCGGGAATGTCGGGTTTAATTTTGTGGATTATATTCTTGCGCCATACTTGATTTTTGTGGTGGCCAATTTAAATGATATTTGAGGATTATATTAGAATTTGTTGGCGATAATTATTGGCCTAGAAATTATGGTTTGATGGTGCCCGATGGGACTAAATTAGGTAGCGGCGCAATTAATTTGAGGTTTATGGCGCGATTATCGGGATCGATCGGTTTGTGGAATTGATTGGCTAATTGAGCCTATTAGTGATTAATTTGATGATGCCATGTCACGTGTCTAAGCGGGACTAGAAATGGATTAATTTGGTGAGCCTCGAATGCCGAATGCTTGTTGACCCGGTTAAGTAAAATTGTGCATGGATAGTGTCTTTGATTTGATGCTATGGCTGATTTGAACTTGATTGTTTGAGTGGGCATGTTAATTTATGAAATTGAATATTGTGAATTGCCCAAGTGTGAATTTCATAGCCATGGATGTGCATCACGAACATTGTACGGCATGTGCATTCACAAGTATGCTTGAATGACATGTGCATTGTGATCACCTAAAATGCCCTAATCGTGTTCGAGCGGGGTTCGAGATAAAATTGAGGTTTGTGAATGTGTGATCACAATAAACCACGATCGTGTTATTCGGGGGTAGTGAACCCGTCTGAAAGGGGCGTGTTCACGGCGGGGCGATGCGGATTACGGAAGATGTCCAACCTGATCTCGTTTCGTTTCGGGCTGTGTGGCATGAGCTGCGGGCTAGGCTATCGATCTCGAGAGTGTGGACTGATCGTTTTAAAGCGGGTCGGACCCCGTCGTTTACTTCGGAGGAGAATGAGAATTGGCTGGGTGCTAGTGTGCAAGTGTGCGATAATGCATTGATGAGGCATGAGCATGAGTGCGAGCACTAGCATATACATAACATGCGTTGTGACATAGAAATGCGTGTATGTCTTTGTGATTATATTCTGCCCGTGTGGCTGCTTTTGTTGATTTGGCGCTAACCTGCGGGGGTCTAGTGAAATTAGATTTAGGCCGGGGCTGGTCGATTATGTGTGTACTTTGTGTTGTTCGATTACTTGTCGGGAGGTGCATGTTAGCCTAGTTTAGGTTTAGGGAATTACTCGCTGAGATTTATTCTCACGGTTGTTGTAAAACCGATATTTTCAGATCCCGGCCTTGAGGAGGACAGGTGTCCCGATACATTTTGGGAGAAGACCCGGTTAATTGTAGTACACAGACCCCGAGCCACTTACCCCTTTTTTGTCGATAGTGGCCTTGAACCGTTTTGATTTTTTGGTAGCGGGCTGTAATTGAATATTGTATATGAATTCGATATTAGTACAAGTGTGGATTTTGGTGGTTACCCTTGGTTATCGTTTATATATATACGGGTAGTTTTAATTGCTTCCGCATGTCTTTGTATATCTACGTGTTGGGTGTTGGGTCGTGACGCGTCACGGGGCGTCGCTGCGAATCGACCTCTGCGGGGATGTGGCGCACCGAGGAGTGCAGGCGTGACATCCCGTTTGATTTGGTATCGAAGCAAGGTCAGCTCGGTCAATTAGGTTGAGCTGGGTGATAAGGGCGATGACCTTGGGTAGCCAATGGGTGACCTCGTGTGCTAAGTGTACCTCCTGTTGCGTGTCTTGATTGATTATGCTTGTTTTATTTGACCGTGAAGTGCAGGTGCGTGGGACTCGGGGTTAGTATCGTGTTACGTGACGGAGTCACATGCTATTATGTTCAATCACATCTTTGGTGATTGATTCTTTGTAACGTTAAATTCCACCACCTAGGACCTTAGACCGGTTTAGCTTGGGTTAGGTCTCTAATCCCGATGTGGAAATTATAGCGGGAGAATGGACATGCAAGTTGGAGGCGAGTAACCCGGGACGAGGGTAGAGGTCGGGGCCGTTTGGCCGTGTACCAAGCTGCAGGACAATGCTAATGATTGGTGGAAGGCCACTAAGGGAGAGGTAGATTGGCCAGGGGAGGCCTATTCATTGGAGGTGTGGGCCATATTTTAAACCTTTTTGAACAATGGAAATTTCTTCTGAACTGAAATGTGGAGATCTTGAAGAAGGCCCTAGGAAATTGGCGGAATTTAAATGAGACTCTCGAAACCGACGAGGTTCAATGGAAGGGTGATCCCGAGACCGCACCTCTGAGGAACGAGATACCATGCTAGATGCACCGAGGTTGAAAAGGTAACAATGGTGGAGCACCACAATGAAGACAAGGCCACTATGGGAAGGGTGTTTCCCGGGATGGAGGCGGAAACCAGAGCTTTTGGGAAGGAGCCAAATGATGTCGGCTGAACATCAAGGACTACTAGCAGGATCAAGATGTGAGACAAGGCTGCAAGCTATAGGTTCGCGGGATCGGGAGATAGAGGCGGCCGCTATGGATCGAAACCGACCGTTGTGACTAGGAACATCAACCGCCATCTTGGGAAGAAACCGATGGTGGGAAACCTGGATGATTTCTCCACCGATCGGGAAACCGAATATCGGGAAGAATATCCCGAACCATCAGCAATAGTTTGGGGCTTGCTTCAAATGTGGGAGTTTGGATCATCGGATCGGATGGTTTCTCTGTGCCACCATATAGCATATGCATTATTTGATCAGGAACGCCGCATTCGTTTATATCTGCTCGGTTTGTTGAATTGGTGGATTAAAGCACATTATGTTAGAAGTGCAATTGTGTGTGACTACACCATTGAAGGATAAGATATGCATATCTCTAGGATGCCCAATTGTGAGATAGTGATTGGTGGTGTAGAAAGCATGATAGACCTAGGCGTGTTGCCGATGTATGATTTTGATTTGATTGTGGGCATGGGTGGCTAGTTAAAGCGAGAATCTTTGTGATGGTATAGTACCGGGCGATCAGTTTAGCCCGGTGGCGCCCCAGATCGACTACCGTCGGTGAATCAAGTGACGGTCAAGAATAAGTATCCTTCCAAGGATTGACGACTGTTTGATCGGTTGCAAGGAGCCTCGGTATTTTCTAAAATTGACACGAGGGCGGGGTATCACCGATTAAGGATCAAAGGGAGGATATTCCAAAGACGGCATTCGGGACTAGATATGGACACTATGAGTTTACGGTGATGCCATTTGGGTGACTAATGCCCTAACTGCTTTCATGGATTTAATGAACCGGGTATTCAAGGAGTTCTTAGATCGGTTCGTGATCGTGTTTATTGATGATATTTTAGTGTATTCGAAGAGTTCCGGAACACGAAGTACACTTGGAAAAGGTTCTCTGGGGCGTTAAGGAAGCACGCCTTTGTATGCTAAGTTTAGCAAGTCACGAGTTTTGGTGAACCGAGTAGCATTTCTTGGACATATAATATCCGGAGAAGGAATCTCCGTGGACCCAAAGAAAGATTGAAGCGGTGATGGGTGGCCGGACCGACCGGCGATCCAGCGAGGTTCGAAGCTTTCTAGGACTGGCGGGGTTATTATCGGAGATTTGTGGAAAGATTCTCGTGATAGCCACTCCATTGACGAGGTTGCTTAAGAAGGAAACCAAGTTTGAATGGACCCGAAAGTGCGAGGAGAGTTTTCGGGAATCAAGCAAAGATTGACAAGCTGCGCGATCTTGGCGATTCCTTCGGGGCCAAGGCGGGTATGAGATTTTAGCGATGCTTCGCTTAGAGGATTGGGATGCGTGCTAATGCAACATGGAAGAGTAGTTGCTTATGCATCAGGCGATTAAGACCTCATGAGATGAACTACCGACCCACGACTTGGAACTAGCAGCGATTATTTTCGCACTTAAAATTTGGAGGCATTACTTATGTGGAGAAAGGTTCCGGATCTACACGGACCATCGAGCCTCAAGTACCTATTTTCGCGGAAGGAATTGAATATGAGAGCGGGCGTTGGATGGAATTGCTTGAAAGACTATATTGCGACATCTTGTATCACCCGGAAAGGCCAACCGGGTAGCGGATGCCTTGAGCGGAAATCGAGCATCGCGCATTCTTTGGTTAAAGTGGACCTTACTAGAAGGGCCGAGACTCAAATTTAAGTTTGAGGTAGGACACCTCTCCATCGATGGCGACATTAAGGATTGAGCCGGAAGTGCAAGCCAAGATTAAGGCGTTGCGATCTCTCACGGACCACGAGATTCAGAAAATTCTAAGTATGGACAACTCTAAGAGGAAACCGGACTTTCGGGTGTCGGAAGATGGAATCCTTAGGTTTCGAGGGGCGGTTGTGCGTGCCCGACGATTTGGAACTCAAAGAAGAGATTTTTGTCGGAAGCTCATAGGAGCCCTCTACGGTATTCACCGGGCAGCACTAAGATGTGCGGAACCTTCGCCGACACTATTGGTGGAATGGAATGAAAGTGGACGTGGCCAAGCATGTGGCCAAGTGTTTGGCGTGCCAACGGTGAAGGCACAACCTTTGTAAGCACAGTGGGATGTTACGGTAGTTGGAAATCCCGAATGGAAGTGGGAGCACATCACAATGGATTTTATAGCAGGGGGTGCCAAGGAGCCGGAGAGGACACGACTCTATTTGGGTGATAGTGGACGGGCCCGACCAAGTCGGCGCACTTCTGGCGGTCTGAAAGGACTTGAGCTGGAAAGGTTGGCGAGACTTATCGTCTGACGAGATAGTTACGTCTTCATGGAGTGCCGGTGTCAATCACTTGGACCGTGATCCCAGTTTACTTTGCAAATTTTGGAAAAGTGCGCAATCGCCATGGGAACTAAGTTACAATTCGATCTGACCTATCATCCACGCAGACGGATGGCGGTCCCGAGAGGACTATTCGGACTTTGGAAGATATCTTTGAGGCGTGTGTACTAGATTTTCGGGGCAAATGGGAAGAAACGTTGCATTTGGTGGAATTTGCCTACAATAACAGTTTTCAGTGAGCATCGAGAATGGCACCATTTGAAGCATTATATGGCGGGGCTTGCGAGAACACCGTTGTGTTGGGATGAGGTAGGAGAAAAGAAGTATAGCGGGTCGAGTTGGTTCAGCGATCGGTGGAATCGGTGAAAATTATCCGGGAAAGGTTGAGGGCAGCCCAGTCGTCGGAAAAAGCTCACAGCGGATCGAAGGCGTGAACCATTGGAGTTTCAAGTTGGCGATCATGTGTTTCTCAAGATCTAGCCAATGAGAGGGGCTATCTCGGTTTGGCAAGAAAGGAAAGCTAAGTCAAGATACATAGGCCCGTTTGAGATTTTGGAAAGGATTGGAGCGTTGGCCTATCGTCTAGCTTTGCCACCAAATTTGTCCTGCAAGTTCATAACGTCTTCCGCGTGTCGATGTTGAGGAAATGCGAACGGATCCGACCCGCGTGCTGAATTATGAAGTAATAGGCGTGGACGACGAGTTTCATATGTGGAAAAACCGGTGCGAATCGATGGCGGGGGAAGGAGCAAGTGTTGAGGAACAAGGCGATCCCGTTGGTCAAAGTTATTTGGGAACATCACGGGACGGAAGGTGCCACATGGGAAAGCGAGGAAGTGATGCGACACCAATACCCCCTTGTTTGAGTAGTTGGGTTGGGATTGTAAATTTCGAGGGGCGAAATTTTTGTAAGGGGAAGAATTGTAACATTCAATTTTTGACCCAATTTGGGGTTTATAAAATGCATGATTTGTCGGTGTGCTTATAGTAAAATCTCGCCGGGAGCTGATCACTCCGGTTATTTATTTTAAACCGGAGATTTCGCTAGAATCGCACTTCGATCGAATTTTTTGTCGTTATTTAGACCACGAACTTGGCGATCGATTTTGGGGTTTTCGGGGCCTAATAAATTGGACCCGTGTCGATATTCGAGGTTCTTGTATCGAGATTATCGGGAATAATGAAAAAAAGTTTGGGTTTTGGACCGGGTGCAAATTTGGACTAGTAGACCCCCTCGTAAAAATTTTGGTCAAATTAATTTGGCCTTTGTCCCTTTTTAAGTTCACGAGGTCTACTTTGGTTTAGTGACCAATTTTCCGTTTTGGAATTGGACTCCGGTTTTGCGTTTAATATTTTAATTTCTATAAATTTTTCAAAAAAAAATCTCTCTCTCTCTCTCTCTCTCTCTCTCTCTCTCTCTCGGGACCGTGTCGATTCCCCTTCCTGGCGGACCCTTCCCCACCTTCTCTTTCTCTCTCTCTCTCTCTCTCTCTCTCTCTCTCTCTCTCTCTCTCTTCCCTCTCTCTTCCTCTTCTCTCCTTCTCTCTCCTCTTCTTCTTCTCTTCTCTCTCTCCTCCTCCCTTCTTTCTCTTCTTCTTCTTTCTTCTTCTTCTTGGTCGACACACCCTTCCGTCCCTTATGCCCTCGCCTCGCCGTTGATGACCGGCGCCCGCTCGACCCGTCGCCGTCCAGCATGTCGCCCGTCGCCTGTCACCCGCCCGCCCCGGCCGTGAGCCAGCTCTCTTTCCCGTGGCCTCCTCCGTTCATCACCCGCCAGCGCTTCCAAGCCGCCAGCGACGCCCGTTGCCGGTCGGCTCGTCCCGTCCGTCGCGCCCGCCCGTCCGTCCGCCCGCCCCTCTCGCAGTGCCGCCCGTCACTGCCGCTCACTTTGCTCCCTCCCTCTCCTTCCCCTTGGCCATTGTGTGACCCGGCCTTCTTCCTTATTTGTCCCGGCCCGGCCCAGCCGTCCAACCCGTCGCCCGCCCGTCCTCCGCCGCCCGGTGGGTCCCGACCCATGCCAGCCCCGTCCGTTGGCCGCCCCCTCTCTCCCCTCCCTCCCGGCCATCTCTCCCCCTCTCTCCCCTTTTTGGCTAGGGAGCCTCGAGCCGAGGCCGGCGCGCCCAGGAGATGCGTCGCCGCCCCGACCGCCGCCCCGCTGGCCGGCCCAATCAACCCACCGACCCGACCAACCGCCTTCGCCTCGCCCCGTCGCCTACCGTTCCGTTCGCCCGGAGAACCGCCCGCCCGGCGACAACTATTCCGGCGGTCCTTTGTTCCGGCGAATGCTTTATTCCCTGCGGCCTTGTTCGCGACCTTTGTTCATCAGAGCCCGATTTGGCTCGTCCGGCCCGTTTAAGTGTCGGACACCGGTGAGTTGACCCTAAACCCTAATTAGGATTATTTGCATTGTTTTGACAAGTTTAAGGGTTAATTAGGGTATTTTTTAGGGGTTAACTTAGGGGTTAATTTGTGGGTTTAATTAGGGCTTGGATTATGGCCAAATTGGTGGATTAGTTTGATAAATTGATGGAGGATTAGTGGCCCGAGGAGGCGATGAATGGGCTTATCAATTGGAATAAATTGACCCGAGTTAAAGAATGTCCGGGTTTAATTTTGTGGATTATATTCTTGCGCCATACTTGATTTTTGTGGTGGCCAATTTAAATGATATTTGAGGATTATATTAGAATTTGTTGGCGATAATTATTGGCCTAGAAATTATGGTTTGATGGTGCCCCACGATGGGACTAAATTGGGCGCGCGCGCAATTAATTTGAGGTTTATGGTAGCGATTATCGGGATCGATCGGTTTGTGGAATTGATTGGCTAATTGAGCCTATTAGTGATTAATTTGATGATGCCATGTCACGTGTCTAAGCGGGACTAGAAATGGATTAACTTGGTGAGCCTCGAATACCGAATGCTTGTTGACCCGGTTAAGTAAAATTGTGCATGGATAGTGTCTTTGATTTGATGCTATGGCTGATTTGAACTTGATTGTTTGAGTGGGCATGTTAATTTATGAAATTGAATATTGTGAATTGCCCAAGTGTGAATTTCATGGCCATGGATGTGCATCACGAACATTAGCACGGCATGTGCATTCACAAGTATGCTTGAATGACATGTGCATTGTGATCACCTAAAATGCCACGATCGTGTTCTGGCGGGGTTCGAGATAAAATTGAGGTTTGTGAATGTGTGATCACAATAAACCACGATCGTGTTCACGGGGGGTAGTGAACCCGTCTGGGCGTGTTACGGCGGGGCGATGCCGGATTACGGAAGATGTCCGGCCTGATCGTTTCTGCGGGCTGTGTGGCATGAGCTGCGGGCTAGAGATCGATCTCGAAGTGTGGACCTGATCGTTTTACGCGGGTCGGACTGATCGTTTAACGGGGTCGGAGGAGTAATTGAGAAATGGCTGAGTGCTGGTGTGCAAGTGTGCGATAATGCATTGATGAGGCATGAGCATGAGTCACGAGCACTAGCATATACATAACATGCGTTGTGACATAAAATGCACGTGTATGTGCTGTGATTATATTTTGCCGGCGTGGCTGCTTTTGTTGATTTGGCGCCTAACCTGCGGGGTCTAGTGAAATTAGATTTAGGCCGAGGGCTGGTCGATTATGTGTGTACTTTGTGTTGTTCAGTACTTGTCAGGAGGTGCATGTTAGCCTAGTTTAGGTTTAGGGAATTACTCGCTGAGATTTATTCTCACGGTTGTTGTAAAACCGATATTTTCAGATCCCCGGCCTTGAGGAGGACAGGTGTCCCGATACATTTTTGGGAGAAGACCCCGGTTAATTGTAGTACTTGAACCCCGAGCCACTTACCCCTTTTTGTCAGTAGTGGCCTTGAACCGTTTTGATTTTTGGTAGCGGGCTGTAATCGAATATTGTATATGAATTCGATGGTGTACAAGTGTGGATTTTGGTGGTTACCCTTGGTTATCGTTTATATATATACGGGTAGTTTTAATTGCTTCCGCATGTGCTGTATATTTCGCCGGGTTCGATCCCGACCGGGTACCCTAGGCTAGACCTCGGTTTTAGGAGCGAGGTCCAATGTTTTTTTTTGTAGCCCTCCTATTGTTAGTTGACCCCCCCTCGGTCGTTGATCCCTTTTTGTCTTAGTGGCTCTATCGTTGTATCTTTTGTTGTAAATGGATATTCTACATAAGTTATGGTAATGAATGTCTATATTGTTTCAATTGTTTGTAATTTATTATCCGATGCTATTCATGGTTGCTTTGTATATTGTGTGGGTGTATATATATACATATTATATATACGTCGTTTCCGTATGTGTCGTGTTTTCTCTGATTTGGGTTTTCGGGTCGGTGAGTGTAACCTGGGAGCGTCGCATCACACTTTGACCTATATGTGGGATGTTTACGTTTCGTAAGTACGAGGCGTGACATCCACAACATATTTGATCTCCACGAAGTAAATAATCAGAACTTCAGACATAATATTCAGATGATAACAACTAGAGTTTGAACATTGTTTCTTCGTGAATATCACTTGAAAATACTTTAAATAAAGATTTAATAGACACTATGAAAGGTTTTGTCAATCTTCACAATATAGAAGAAAGTTTTCTCAACAGCTTCCAATTAATATTTGTACTTGCCCATTCAATACCACAAATTTGTTCAACAAAAAGAATAGTTTTAATGAGCTTCAATGTTGTAAAACATTGTATTAGAATTTAGGAAATAGTATAAAGCCGTGCTTTCTTTTATTTTTTAATTTTCTTGCTTATTCCGATTCACATTTTTATTCTGGTAGACTCTAAATGTTTCCTCGTTGCCTAACTAATCCTCATTTATCTTCTCTTCCGGTAGATTTTCAATGTTGATCATGTCTTAACACATCCTAATGTGTCCTCTTTAGGAAGACTATAAACGGTGATTATTTCCTGAACCCTTAATCCTTATCCAGAAGTTTAGCTACCGAGAGAGAGGTCCTACGTTAGACCTTAGAGGGCTTCATCTAATCGAGGGTATTCCCAAGGTAGGGTTGGAAGAAAAATATCCCTCCAACTTGGGGATGCGAGGTGTGCAAACGGCGGTACATTAAAATAAGGATAGCAATCGTGGAGCCCACCCTCTCCTTCGGCTCTTGTAGGGAGGCTTGCTTTCCCTCTCTTTGGTGAGGAACACTAGAAACAATTCTAAGGATCCGCTCATTTCGTAGAAAATATTACGTTTTTTGAAAAATGTTTTTTAGAAAGTCATTTTTAGGAAAATAACACAATTTTCTGGTGTTCGGTTGAAACTTGAAAAAGAGCCAAACAATATATTCTGCCGTTTTGTATGGAAAATCAAATTTGATTTTTCTCCATTCACTACTTTTAATAATTTTTTATTTTTATATTTTTTACAATCGATTTTTTAACTATCTTTTTTCTTTTCTTTTTTTTTTTTCTTTTTTTCCTATTCTTTTCCTTTTTTTTTTTTTTTCTTTTTTTTCTTTTTTACCTTCTTCTCCAGCGAGTCTTTGGTCACATTAAGGCTAGTGACTCGCCATAGGCAAGCTCGAGCCTCGCCATGAGAGGCCACAAGCTCGCATGATCTAGCGAGACCAAGTTCGCCAGCCCTTGGGTGAGGTTGAGGCTCGCCGCCATATGTTGCAAGCTTGCCTGATTTGGCTAGGGCCCGAGCTAACTGACTGGCGAGCTTGAGGCTCGTCGCCAAACACCTGCGAGTGAGCTCGCCTATGTCGAGCAGCGCCCTAGAAGCGCACTTGGAGGTGCTTTCGTTCATCACGGTTGGTAAAGTATCTCATTACTAGATGAACGACGGTCTCTCCCCACCATATCTCACAAGACAGCGGATATTTATTTTCTAATCTGGCCTATTTTGTCTACATTTCATTTTGGAGTCGCCACTAGTCTTTAATAATGGATGAGAAACCAATCGAGACAGGGTAGAACCATATTGATTTCTCTGAACTAGATATATCATGGGTAGGGGACTTGGTTAAGTTAATGACTTTGATGTCGAAATCTCTAACGCTATTTTGGTACCTAACTCGATTTGAAGTGTCTAGCGTAGCATGCAATTTCTCGAGACTTATCCGTTAATCCTAATCATTCTAAATGAGCGGGAATCGATCAATCATGAAAATCATAATTAATTCAAATCACAAACAATAATCCTAATATTGTCCCTAAAAAGGCAAATCAATCAAAACAATCAAGGTCTAATGAAACCCTAAAGGCTTGTTCATTCTTGTGAGTTGTGCTTTTTAGGGGTTTTAGAATTTTTTTAGGGTTAGGCCCCTTTTGGGGGTTAAGTCCCTTTTAGGGTTTTAGGGATTAAGCCCCTTTAGCCTCTAAACTAGGAAATTTTCCAAAAGAACAACTTGTGCATCCCAAAAATTCTAATATCATTCAAAAAGGGTGGCCACAAGTGTTACGACCCATTCTGCAATTTTTGAATTTTTGAACTGTTTTTGTGAAAAAATCTTTATTTGATTTTCCTACTTCTAGAAGTCTAAAATTTCCATTTTTCTTGAATTTTCTGAATGTTACTCTTTTTATGATTTTTCTAAAATTTTATGAAATTTTTTTATGTTTTTTATATGTATTTTTTTCTAAATTTTCCTAATTTCTACAAATTTTCTAAATTTCTAATTTTTTTTTGTGATTTTCTGAATTTTATTATTATTTTTTATTTTTCCTGAATTTTTCTTGAATTTTTTATTCTTTTATACATTTTTTCTATTTTTATTCCCTAGAAATGAATTGGACGGTTCAAATCGGTTGCAACAACCGGTCCAATGTGTTGGACGAGCGATCGCTCCGGCGAGGACGGTGCCAAAACGACGCTGTTTCTTCCTTTTCTCTTGGGCATTTTCTCGAACATCTAATGTGCATTTAGCCTAACATTCTTTCTCCTCCCGTGACTTGGCCCTATCTTAGGTGACCTTCGTCGATGCTCCGGCCACCACTTGTGATCTTAAGGCATCACCCCATCACATTCTAACCACCAGCCACCACCAGCCACTAGTTGACCGGCGGTTTCTAGGCTAAAAATGTCACATCCCGATTTTTGGGCCTGGGAAGTTGCAGGTAAATTATAATATCCTCAATTTCAGTCCTTAGGAAATGACTATGGTTTAAGTTTGACGGTTTTCAATCGGAACTAAATTGTTTTCTCTTGTTTTGGAAAACCCAGTTTTGGATCCTTTGTACCCCTTCATTTTGTTATTTTTGGGGATACTTTTGTGGTCCGAATTTCCAAACACTTTTTCTTGAAAATTTCTCCAAACATCCTGAGATTTTACATACTTTAATTTCAGAATTTTTGGAGTTGATATGAGTGGTACGATGGCCTGATTTTCGGACCGTGTAAAATTACCCAGAATAGATATTTCGGTGACGTTCACACCGTCTTTATTTTCTACAAGCTTTTCTGGGCCGATTTTGGAAAAAGATTCCTTCGCGAAAGTTGTGGAGAACTTTCTTTTCCATAACGTATATAAATTTGGGAATTTTCCAAGATGATTTGGATTCTGGACAGAGCTTATTTTGACAAACAAAAATGCTTTTCCAGTTAATTGTTTTTAGTCTGTCTTTGAACTACTAAAAATGGTATTTATAGAGAGATTCAGATTTCGTGTTCTTCATGAAAAATGTTTGTTAAAAGCTTTGTTTATGACATATCCGAATTTGAGAATTTTCGGAATTCATTTATTATATTTTCAAGCTCGATTTAAGTGAACAATGCAAAACTGTTCGATTTTGTCAGATTTCAAAGTTTATCAATTGTTATATGAAAAAACGTTAGAATCTCGACTTGAGATCTTTTGGTGATATTTGAGGACATATCCGTGCGAACCTCGGGTTGGATGGAATTATTATCGTGTTTATTGTGGAAAACCTTTAGAAAATCTTGTGATTAAGTATGGCACGAGTTGTGATTTTTGTGTCAATTGGTATATTTAAGTGTGACTCGATTGGCCCGAGTCATTTGCGTGAGAAATTCGTAAATCTAAAAGGTTCTAGGGAGTCCACGGTTGGGAAATTTGTAGAAGAATCTATAGGATAAGGCATTGACTGAGTCAAAACTTATCCTCCAAGCTTTATTAATTAGCTATTATTGTTCTTGACTTTGGAGGCCACCCTCATAATGGCTCATATTAATTGCTTGGACTTTGGTGGGCCTTCATGATGTCTTACAATTAATGAATCAAGACTTTAGGGCCCTTCATCATGACTCGCATTAATGGAAATTGGACTTTGGAGGCAACGTCATCATGACCTAATGAGGTCATCGCCACCTCATTACCCCGATGACAAATGGACTTACCTCACGCACCCGATGACACGTGCGCTTACCTCATTGGACTCCTAAACTTGGTGAGCAAGGTTGGCTTGCCTATAAATAGGCTTAGTCCCCCTTTAGTTCCACATACACAAAACCGGAGAGAGAGAGAGAGAGAGAGAGAGAGAGAGAGAGAGAGAGAGAGAGAGAACTTCACCAACTCATCCTTTTTCTTGTTATTCGATCAAGTGAAAAGCTACGTCCAAGGCTCGAGTGTTCGTGAGCCGCCCGAGAGTCACCGAGACTCGCGTGTCCTTCACACGCCTCGTTTTCTCTAGTTCTTGTTTGATATTATTGAGTAAGTGAATTCCTAATATCGAAATGATGTTGAGATCTCGTTGTGATGTGGTTTGCTTGGTCCATTTCTCGGTTGTTTGGTTGGTCGTAGTTGGTTCATTTCTCGATTTGATCATGTTTCATGTTTGATGTTATTTTGATATAGAACCGAGCCTTGATTGGTAAAGTGTACATGAGATAGAACCGAGCTTTGATTGGTAAAGTGTACATGAGATAGAATTGAGCCTTGGTTGGTAAATCGAGAGTTGGATGTTAAAGTGCACATGTTATAGCCATGCGTGATGTTCTCTTGTTTGAACT